>BRDA01082323.1:158-61291 GCA_036984385.1 Crenuchus spilurus | reverse complement strand
CTGCTGGTGACGACTTTTGAGTGAATCTTGGACAGGAAAGAAAACAAATAAATGAATCCTCAACCAAATCAAACCTCACCTTTCAGTAGAAGCTCCGATAATGAAACTGAAGATCTGTTATTTTGGACCCATTATGAGAAGAACCAGTTCACTTGAGAAGACTGTTTTGATGGGAGCGGTTGAAGGAAAAGGAAGATGGTGACCAGTAACAAGATGGATACAATCAGAGGAATCATGCAGCCTGAAGACCCAAACAGAAGATAGGATGTTCTGGAGAAACACTATTCAAATGTTTGCCAGGAATCAGAATTGACTTGATGGCACTTAACAATAATAATCTTTAAGAAGTGATCACAAAATTAGCTGATGTGCATTCTTTGTACAATGCCAAGCCTGCAGGCAAAGTTTGAAGGCTTGGGAGTATAATCTGAAATTGACAGATGAACAGAACAGGCATTTTTTGTGGGTCATGGAGTGTGCATGTGTGTACACATGGGGCAAAATGGCTGTGTGGTCTTGGAGGATGTCATAAAGTACCAGGTCTCTTTAACGACTTCATCATCATTACAATCTTCTCCTTTTTCCATCAGATGTTACTCTACTCAAGTCTAATTAAGTCTATTAACTCACTCCCCTGGTGTGTGTGTGTGTGTGTGTGCACGTCCTTCCATGTGTGCTTACATTCAGATGGTACATCTGCTGCAGTTGAAAATTATATATACTGCCTGGTGCTCTTTTAACTAGGTATAAATGGCTCCCGTAAAAAAATCAATAATTAAGTAAATAAAAAGTGAAATATGGCAGAGGGGCTGGCACTGAAGTACTATAGTAATTCCCTGCAATGTGGTAATAGACCTTCAGAGTAGAGAACTTGAGACTAATGGCAGCAATTACCGCATTTATTGAAACAGATAGAGTCAAGTTCCCCAAAGTTCAGCTTCAATCATCTCAGACTTTAAACACCAGAGAGTCAGTCATACTGAAATAACGACTATATGTCTTATAAAAGTAAGCTTACTCAGTAGAGTGCACTAGTTTCCAACCGTCAGAATGGGGAGAGAATGAAAAATAAGACACTTACGACCCATACAAATTTGTCACAAAAGATGTGCCACATTTTCCAAAGTGTGGTAATGAATGTCTCCTCAGAAAACGGCTGAAGCAGTACTGTTTAAAGCTCACACTTCAAAAACTCCCAGCTGCGCCCCTGTCCAAGATCCAACCATAGCCATTATAAAAAGCTTAAGGGTTCTGACTGCTATTGTTTTATATAAAACTAATGCAGCGTGTTTAAATTATACAGAGAGCTGCAATCACTTTTTTATCACAAGGAGAGAAAAAATCACTCTATACGTGCCTGGAAAAACCTCTAATGGCTCTGTAGTCATGAGGAGAAGGGTTGATCCCACAATAGTCCTTTGCTAAATGTTCCTTTCTGTTCTGTAAATGTTCCTAATCAAAGCACAGAGAGCAGAAGTACTGGATGTATGCTAATATTCAATATTATTATAGACATGCTTCACGTGTGCAGAATAATCAGCTCTATTGTTCTTTTTAAAGACATTCAAATTCATCTTCTGGCGGCTGATTATAAAGTGATTTTCCTGAATTATAGCATCTACGGTTGCTGACCAGTTCACTGAAAACATGACATTCCCTCTGCTGTTCCTGTGCAGCAAGCCAATGTGACTTCATCTACACAAATCACAAATATCAGCCAAAGCAATCATTTTGGGGGTTTCCCAAGAATCGCTGTCATGATTCATATACAATGATTACATGTATTTTTGCATTTTTATATCAAATGTAAAACATCCTGAAACACAGATGTAGAAGTAACTCATGGGATGTATTTGTTGGGAAATTGTTTATGCAGTGCATATGTGGACTTTGACACTCAACAGTAAAGTTTATTCCATTCTGTTATATCTATGTTACCCCTGAGACCTAAAGAAAGGATGTATCTTTATCAAAGGCATATCAGCTCAATCATTCCCATTCATGAATTACCCTGTGGAAGAGGGAGGAAGCTGTGAAGGCTTGAGGCTAAGGGTTGTATATACTCAATGAGTTGGACTGTGAACAGACCTACAGTTACTGCTGACATCTACTGAGTGCTAAGCAGTGTGTATGTGTGTTCTCTAATGCTGAAAGGCCTTAAGAAGAGCAAGAGAGCAAGAAAGAGAGAGAGAGAGACAGAGACATAAGGCATATGAGAGGTATCAGTCTGTTACCTACGTCAAATACATCACCGGTGTTCCAAAATAGAGCAGACCAAGCCTTAGGCCTACTGTCACACTCTCCTACAGCCCTTTGCTTGCTTTACATTTCAATAGATCACTTCAAGATGTGATCACTTCAAGGACCACTGTGCTGCTTCACCTGGGGGATGTGCAGCAGGCTGTTTTCAATGTCACTGTCTCATGACCATGTATCCAGCTTGGCTTAATTAGGGCTACTGTCACGCTTCTTTTAAATTTCCTCCCAGTGGGCTTTGTCTGTTGACTCTCCATGCCACAAAAGAGGCTTTTTATTGTTCATCAAGTCATTTGTTTATCATAGTGTACAACATCAGTTGTTAGTGTTGGACAACGTACATGGTGCCCCACATAAAGACAGGTACAGAAGGCAATTCTTGCAAAAAAGTAAACCTTGGTAGAGGTGGGGGATTCCTAGGCTTACCCTCTCATTCTTTTCTTTCTCTCAGCCATCCCTCCACTAACCTCTGTTAACCTTTCTCTTTCTTTTTGTCTCTCTCTCTCTCTCTCTGTTTTTGTTTTCCCTCTGCCAGTGTCTCCCAATGACTGTAGCTGTATAGGCTTTCTCTCTCTCACAGAGACTACAGGAATGTAACTTCTGCTTTTTAAAGGCTTTGGCAGCAGCGGCAGCCCTGGCTGGGCTCAGAGGAGCGAGTGTGGCTGCAGATGTATATCAGCCTTATCTGCTGCTAATAAATCTCTGCAAAAGTTCTCCAAGGATTTGGCACTTAAAGCCGACTCTCTCCCCAGAATACCCCCCTCCTCTCCCCAGCAGAAGCAAGCACTTTGTTATTTCATCAAAGCTAACCACAGAATACTGTACATTAAGAGTATGACAAGGATCCCACAGCATTCAAGGAACTGGAAACTGAAGATACATTAAGTTCATGCACAATAACCATTTCTGGTGTAAATGGTTTGAAATTAACTGTGATGTTTTTATTGATAGTTCAGCACAAGAGACAGTGATTAGTGTTGTAGTACTTAAATTAGGTCTCGGTCTCAGTCACAACCTTATTTGAACTTGGTCTTGTCTCTCTTTCAGAATGAGATGTACTCATCAGAGATTTCTGTCAAGACCGGCAGAGTGCATTGGGTCTTTCTGAGGTATCGTTAATTCCCTATTGTCTATGTATTCAAACAGAATAAATCAGTCCTTTCTCTACATCCCTAAATCATATCAAATGCAGTCTGCTTGGCTAACAGGCTATAAAATAAAAATAAATAATTATTTTAGGTTATATATTATATTTTACAAAATACACAGTGAAATGTATACATTAGGGCTGTCAAACTTAGCTAATAATGCATTAACAAGATCTCAATTTAACGCAATTAAAAAAATAGTGCCGTTAACGCAAATTTTATTTGGCCCTGCAAGTCATCCATAGTTCATGTAGAGACTTGACTGCGCACAGCATCAAGAGTAGAGGACTAAAGGCTGCTTTATACTTTCCGCATTGAGTGCTGAACAAATGATGATGTAAGGCTCGTGCGTTTGCATTTTTAAAATAATCTTTATTGACATTTTTCACTATACAGTGGAACCTTGACTTACGAGTTTAATTCACTCAGTGACGAAGCTCGTAACTCAATTTACTTGTATATCAAATTACATTTCAACATTAAAATTAACTGAAATGCTATTAATCTGTTCCAGCAACCCAAAAACCACACACATTGATATACACCAAGGGTTTTTAAATAAGAAAAATTTACTTGATAAATAATACATAATGTATAAAAACAATAACAATACATAATAAAAGAGAATGTAAAGAAATAAACTGTTTTATTAAGCTTATTTACATTAAAGATCAGATGATCTTTATCAGTAACCTGTCTTTTTCACCACACTTTCCTCGCTGTCACTTGCAGGGTGTTACAATAAAATCCTGTTTAAAGATCTGTTTCTTCATCCATTTCAAAATATTTAGAAAATGAGTGAGACACATTTGTTTACACAGAGACAAGGCACCACCTCTTCTTCTCTGCAGTTTCAGCAGTGATCTCTGCACTCATGCTTGCTAGTGACTGCTAGTGGCGGGTGGCGGAATTGCCCTCGATTAATCGCGATTAACTATATGACATACTGCGATTAATCACAATAAAAAAAATATCGTTTGACAGCCCTAGTACATATGTTTAATGAATCATAAAGAATGTTCAATTAATTGCAAAATTTTTTCTCTCAATTTTCTTTTTTTCATTTCATCTGATCTCAATCTTATCTTGGATTTGACTATCAAAAATGTTGGTCTTGATTTGGACTTCAAGTGTGCTGGTCTTAGCCTTGACTCAGACTCGGCTCTACTGGTCTTGACTACAACTCTGCAGTGATCATATAAATAAATGATCATAGCAATATGGTGAACCAGTACAGCATACAATATTTAATTATCCTCTACCCCAGAGTGTTGTTCTGTGTCTGCTTCTCAATCTTCTGTTCTTTGCATGTTTTTGGCCAAACAAAAGTTTCTAGCAGAATTCTTCTTATCTTCTCAAGCCAATCCACTTTGAAAGATTCCAACAGCACAGATGCTGATCAGCACATAAATGCCACTCAGTGACTGAAGCAGGCTTGAGAAGGCTTTAGTGCAGTCTAATGGACTGTGGCGCAGTGGAATGCTGGTGCATCTTCAGGAACAGAAATGGCATGTGTTGGCAAAGCAGTGGGGGAGTCGAGGAGGCCCAGGGGTCTTTGATGAGGTAGATAGGACAGCTTAAATGCTCATGCAGCTACAAGCGCATCAGTGAGCTGTAGAAGCAGGAATGCACTGATAAAAAGAGGAACTGTCAACCAGTCAAGAAAAAAGGGCTAAATCTCTACAACCTAGTGCAAACAACTGCCACTTTGTAGTGTAGCTCCTTTACTTTCCACAATGTGAAAGTACTTTTTGAAAACTATATGCGAATGTCACTATAGAAGGTCTGTGAAAGAGAAATACACAAAACAGAAAGGAAAAAAGAAACTGAGGTTACTTCAAGCTACGTTTGTAAACAGAGAGCATTAACACACGTCCTTGTGGTAGTTTGAGCATCTACAGGAAGAGGGAGAAAATGCACAACAGGGAAAAGAGAACCCACAGCAGGAAACATCTGTATTGCAGATATCAGAGCAGCGTAAGCCCACGAATAAGTGAGCTCTGATGGGACTATCATTAAGCATTCTCACAACGTTGCATTCACCTGCTGCGAGAACTGTCAACACTGAAGAGTGGCTAGTATAGCATGCAAGCACACTACTGCTTAACCACAAGCAAAGCCTAGTAAACACAACTAGACACACACACACGCTCACTGTTGCACGTTTGTATTGCCATCCAGGACCAGTATGAGCCCTCCAAGCACAACAGTGGAAAACTCACCACCAGAAAAGGTTGTGAAATGAGAGAGAATAAAGGAAACAAAATAAAAAGAGAGAAAAACACAAGAAAGTCTATTTGAATTTCTATGTGATACCCTGGATGTTATGGATGGCAATCTGCACCATTTTCCCATTGTTTGTTCTGCTCTCCAAGTTGCATGCATAAAAAAGCTTAGACATGATAAAATCATGACATGTAAAGCTGTTAATTGCTCGGAATTCAAACCAAAAATTTAGGGAGAGAAAGAAAGAGACCTTGTGGTTCTGGAAAACACAGTGGAACAGCAAGGGCTACTCCACTGTGATGAAGGTTTAAAGATTCTTCTAGGCAGCATTAATAGTCTTAACAAAAAATGCTGGAAGTTTTAATATCTGACCACCAGCAATCGTTCATATTAGCTTAAACCACAATACATGACTATATATATTAGTCACCAGATGCTAGCGTATGAGGATGAGAAGTCATCAGTTTAGAGTTTGGAAACTATTACATATTCTTGGCCTACGCTTGAATCATTCACATAAAAATATCGCTTTGTAAACACTGCAAACCTGCGCTGTCCTGACCTGTAAAAGGTTTTCACTTCACGTTAAGCTGTTCCACTTGCCGTGGCTGTTTTCCCCAGGCAGGGACATTGTGCAGACACTTCAGCCACTTAAATACGCTTATATGTGCAATACTGCTGTAGAAAGGCTGCAGGAAAACATAAACGTTAAGGCAGTGGAAAGCCACCTCTGTGTGGAAGTCCCATTGCCTTGATTAGAAAGTGATTAAACTCTGACAAAAGCTGCAGTTAGACCAGTGAAAATAAACTTGGACAGCATGGAGTGATTCATTAAATATACACAGAAGACTTTTAAAAAGCCATTAATGATTGGAGCTGGAGGAAGGAAGGGGGTTGGGAGATATTCATCAGTGTGCAGAGAAAGAAAGAACAAGCACAGACTGTGAAGGATCATGGGTGGGAGCAGATCCTCCAGAGCTGGGATCAAAGTCGAAACAGATCTCTACTTTTACCTATAGTTTGAGCCAATGTCTTCGGGATAGACGCTATGAAAACTTCATTTGGAGCATTACGTTTGCGTGGGAGTGTGTGCGAGTGTGCTTCAGGACGCACTGAGCTGCTCTTACAAGTCTCTGTTGATTCTTTTTTTCCATATTAATCAACTGCAAAGCTGTAACCATGTCTCCACCGCCAAAGCAAGCTCTACATGGCCTGGGGAATGTGACAGATCCTATCAGACGTGTGCTGAGGAGCCATGGGGCTGATACAGAGGGGACACTGGCATACCTTTGCTTCTCTTATTCAGGGGCCCCGGCATCTCCAGTTCTCAGAAAGATCTAGGAGATACAGCGGCCTCATTCCCCCACCCCCCCAAAGCCGTAGGCTGTGGAACAGGTCAATGTCAGCAGGAACTGTTGGAAATATTTTTGTTTTCCATCCATTCATCTTATCTGAGGCTACCTGAGCGGGTGTGGACGTGCAATGGGCCTTAGGGTATGAAATAAGGCTCAGTAATTAGCTGACTTACATTCTGTATGTCCACATGAGAGTCAGTGTGCGCACTCACTTCCAAGTGATTACCTTTCCTAATATTAGTGTAGGCTAGTCTACTGCATCTGCGCACTCACTGACACACTCTTGGCCAATGTGTTTACACACTGGGAATTTAACCCAAACGTACACATACACACATTAGTGATCACACACAGTAAGGAGCACACTTGCGTGGGATGGTGGGCAACCCTATGCATGGTGCCTGGGGAAGAGTTGAGGTGTAGGTGCCTTGCTCAAGGGCATTTCAGTTGGGTCACACCAGCAACCTTTCAGTCACAAGGCTGGTTCCCTAATCCTATGGCTGCAGAGTGTTTAGAATAGGACAGTGACAGAAAGATGCTCATGGTAAAAGTATGCAAGAGCAAAGACGGAGAAAGAGACACAGGGAGAGAGTGCAAACTAGCCATGTGCTTTAGCAATCTGGATCTAAAGCAAATTGGCCCACTGCTCTCTCTTCAGATGACAATGGCCCTTTTCACGGCATCTGTCACCCATAGCCCCTGCTGACACACGGGTCATGGCCCCTCTCTTCAAAGCAGAGCGTGTCTGCAGGACTCGTTATTACCTTCTTGTGCCCTGGCAAAGAGCATGCTGCTGTTGGCCGAGCAGCAGGGAATTACAGCAGTCTAATAAAGGCAGGGTACGTGACACCAGCCCTACGGCAGGACTATAGGCCCAAAAACCTGCATAATGAGACTCAAATTAACAGCGGCTCAAAAAAAAAGTACATAGGGTATAAGGAATGTATGTAATGTAAGGCATGTCTGGGTATATAAAAAACAATAACTAGGCCCTGAGTGGCTCAGCAGGCTAAGACGCTGACACTATGACCAGAGGATCGCAAGTTCGAATCCCGGTCATGCTGTTTGCCATCAACAGCTGGGGCCCAAGAGAGCAAAAATTAGCTGTGCTCTCTCTGGGCAGGTAGATGGTGCTCTCTCTCTCCCTATCACTCTCACATTGCAATGTCAGCTGGCTAAGGCGTCTACTGATTGGTCCATTCGGAGCTGGGAATCCTGTGCTTTCCTCCGAGTGCATTGGCTCCCCAGTGACGGTGTATCAAGCGGTAGTTCAAAAAGAGTCGGTGGCTGCATCACACGCAGCGGAGGAGGCTTGTGCTTGTCTTCACCCTCCTAGAGTCAGGGACAGTGCAAAGTAATGGGGAGAGCCCCCTAGTGGATGGGATGGTTTAATTGGCTACTACATTGGGAAGGGCAGAAAATTGGCAAAAAATACAAAATAAAATAAAATAATGCACATGTAATCAAATGAGCTACCAGGAACATGTGACCTAAACTGGGCTTAGATAAACAGCAAGAAACTAAAATTCTCCTTCAATGCACTTCTGGTAGAATGCTTGCTCAGTGACTTCCAGGTCATAAACTCATGGTCGTGAGTGCACACTCTACTGCTTCCAGGTGACTGTCACTTCACTCATTGTCCACTTTAGCTCCACTGACCATATACTTTGTAGTTCTACAAGTACAGACTGTAGTCCGTTTGTATACCTTATGCAGGTATTATTGGGTAGTAGATCATTCTCAGCACCACAGTGACTCTTATGTGTTGGTATGAATAGATCTGACAAAGCAGACCTGCAGATGTTAAACACCGCATCCACTCACAGTACACTCTATAAGACTACCTTGTTGGTCCACCTTGTAGAGGCAACATCAGAGCCAGTACCTCATCTGCTCCTGCAGTTTGTGTTCGGACATCCTCTACTCCTTCATTGGTGACCACAGGTCGCTACCAACAGGACTCTCTTGGCCAGTAGTTTTGGTTGGTGCACTATATTCAAACATCATCAGCTCTGCTGTCCAGTGCAACACACACTAACACACCACCACCACATCAGTGTCACTGCAATAATGAGAATAATCCACCACCCTCTCTGTGGTGGTCCTGAACATTAAAGAACAGGGTGAAAGGGGGCTACAAAATGCACCTATATAATCAGTGGAGCTAAAATGGACAATGAGTAGTAGATACAAGGTTTGTGTAACCAATGTAGTGGCCAGTGAGTGTAGTTAAGCTTGCAAAACCAATATGTGCTGACCTTATTAATAAAGAAAGAAAGTACACGGATAAATACCAAGTCCAGTACACAGTAGGATTGGGTTCATTAGTCTGCAAGTCCTGGAGGGGATTAAGAATACAGTGCTTTAAAAGATTTTTCCATTTTGATTCCTTCCTAGTATCAGTTGCAAAGTATACTAGCATGGGAATCATATGAGAGGGCGGTTTATAACCAACTACAAACATTTTCTTTGTAGTCGGCTATTTATTTATCTCCCTTTGTACAAGTCTGATGGGGTAAACTTCATGTTGCGTGTATGTACATACTGGACAAGTAGAAACGAATGATGTTCTGCCAATCAGATTATACACTTTAATGGTCCTAATTCTGTCTGAGCCACACTTCCACCAAGCTTCAGTTCCATCATAATAAACTGATGCACTGTCTTTGGATAACAGATGCCAGCAGACTTCCAGCAGGCAGACCACATTTCTATAACCACTGCTGGAATGTTTTCACACTCTGGCCTGTAACAGCACCTCCATTTTACATACACAGCTTTGAGGATTTGACTTGGAGGCCTGAAGCAGATCACACACACACACACTTATATATACTGTATATACACACACAAAATGCAAACATACACATATGTTTATCCAGACATCCAATATACGCAGTAATAGGAACACATTTAGCACTGTCTTAGCCTAAACACAAGCCAATTACATAAGACAAAACACAGCTCACCTCAGTAGATTATCCCCTGAAGACCTCCGCTCTGAAATCTCATTCATAAACCTTTACACACTACTAACATTGACACACAGTAGTGTGTATGAGAGCCTTCTCAGAATTCACATGCACGATGAAAAAAGTGCCAAAACCATTCACTCCACCATCCACACATGCTTCCATTCATAAAGTCGACGGTCTTGTGAGCACCAGTCAAAAGTTTGGAATTGAGTGATTTTTCCACTCTGGAAAACCTGGAAACAGGCAGAAGTTGGTTTGAAGTGTTTATGTTCAAGAATCTGAACATTTTTCACAAACATGCTTCAGTTGGAATCACAAACTTAAATAAAACTAGTTTATGTGCTTGAAATGTTTCAGACTGAACTAAAGACATAAAAATGTATGAAGTATGTTAACATCAAATGTGTACCTAACTCTTATCAACGTAAAGGGTGGCCACTGTGAAACATTTAAAACTCTTCTACAAATAGGTGTGTCCAAACATTTGACTTCTACAGCACAGTAGCCATCCTCTAGCCCTTTATTAGTGGTTAATTTTTGGATACCGTGTCTCTCTAAGGTGGATAGTCTTGAGTGGTGGACAACATTAGGATTGTTATCGCACACAAAGCTATACACAGAAATGGGCAAAACAGCTGAGAACAGCTTTCTTAAAATAACATTTTTAATAAAAGTATGGCTTTTAGAGCTATTCCTGAATGAAAATCAATTTCATAACTTGTTTAGGTAAGGCTGAGGCTTTTCCTATTTTTAAGCACATGAGGTTTTAACTATAAGTGGTACACTCACACTGCACTGTTTTTATTGACATCCCAAAATCATGGAGTAAACTTTCCCAATCAGTATGAATGTCCAAATTACATACAAAGGCAATGTATTTTTAAATACACTGTGCCTACTTAATACTGCTCTTTTAAAGACAGATGAATAACACATGTAATTAACTTCTTATGTAAAGTTGTAACAGTTAACAGCAAATAAAATGAAAAATATTTAATGCTCACAATTTTTAAGAATTCCTAGCTATCAGATTTTTGGTTAGTACAGCATTTTCTGGATGTTACAAACTTTGGTTCTTACAACATTAAATCTGTCAAGTTTTCTAGATGTTTCTAGAATGTTTTATTTATATGTCTTTTAACATTCCAGTAACATTACAGCAACATTATGAGGACCTCATGTTTAGGTTATCAAAATGTTTTTTAAATGTTCTATGAACTTTTTTGTCCCATTTCTTAAAACTTTGGAGTCTGAGGGTATTTCAGACACTCTGATGTAGTCTGACAGGCCTTGACGTTTTCCAAATTACACCCATCTAAAATGATTTTTTCCAAACTGTTACACAGACTTTTGTTCAGCACAAACTCAGCAACAACAGCGTCAAAACAGTAAGAGTGTCATAAATCTTTATTTTGATTAAATCTGCTCTAAACTTAGAAAAACCTATTTTCAGAAGTGCTGATATATTGTGAAAAAACACACTCTAAACATTTCTAGCCAATACTTTTGAGCTCAGAACTCTGTGTGTTGGCTATACACTGATCATTACAGTTTTTAAAAATTGCATGTGATTTTATTTAATGCTTAACGATTGTGAGGTGACACTCTGTTTTCCTCAGCCACTAACCCTACATTGAATATTCATGCAATAGATGTGAACACTCAAGGTGAGAGGTCTTTGTTCAGGTTCACATTCCACACATTCCAGGGCAGATAATCCACCAATGGAATGTGCATAATTACCATAAATTTGTCATTTATTGTTTTTATCTGAATAAATTTAGAAAATGTTAAATATATTCAATTCAATAATTTAATAAATGCTCTAATTCATTTCTTTGGAAAATATTCTGTCACATTCATTATGTGTAAATGCCCTCAAACAAAGCATTTGAGGGATGTCTAAGCTTGAATCAGATCCTGTGATTCTGAAAGAATGAGAAATGCATTTATAATCAGATTGCCTATACAAAATACACTGTTTTATGTTGTAGTGAAATGTTCTACAGTAAAGAAGATAAGACTTATATGTCACTGAGTTACTGAATATTCAGAAATACATTTATTTGAAGTGAATTATGTTGATGTAACTAGATACTGTTTTTTATTTAAAAAATCTTTAGTATCAAATTAGATTAAATGTTTAATTACTATTAACGATTCAATGAAATGTGATTAATCACAATGAAATATTTTAATGATTTGGCAGCACTAGCAAAAACTCCACAGTCTGTGCTTGTTAACTCAGAATAGCACACATTATGCCACTGCCATATCAATGTCACTCTTGTGCTGAGAACGGGCCAATCAACAGTAGTTCTGTTTCAGTTTATATATACCATGCCTTGCAAAAGTATTTAGATCCAGAGCACTGGACTGTGGAAGACTGAAACCCCATTCTCTGTAATGATGGACATCCATACAATCAATCCTGGTTAATTTGGAGTGTCATTTTTGACCCAGAATTAATCATCAATGTAATATTTATAAAGCCCCTCTTCCTGGGACACTTGTCTCTACCTGTACAGTATGCATATAAGGATTAACCTCACTGCTGTTTACCAGACCAGAGAGCCATTAGCACTCAGCCCACAGCACAGACCTCCATCCATACGCAAGTGCAATGCATGGCCTCGAGCATTGAGATAGATAACATACACACACACACACACATACAAGTATAACTTCAGCTCAGGTCCCCTGAGATCTCTTACAGGACATCAGACTGACAGACTCAAGAGCATAATGACACACAACACAGTGTGATGATATTTGGTGACAGATCTGAACATGTGCTACTGCTGACTTTAAACACAGAAACTAAGCACAGAGGAAAGAACTCATTTACACCTGATTATCTTTAAATTATAGGTTCTTGGAGTATTCACACCACGATAAATGAAAAATAAACTGTACGTACTGTACGTACAAAAAAAGTAGTTTTATTCTTAAGGCAACTTAAGGCATAGTATTCAAAGTCTACATGGAAAACAATGCAACGCAAACATGGCAGACTCAGCAGGCTAAGACGCCAACACTATGACCAGAGGATTGTGGGTTCGAATCCCTCTCATGCTGTTTGTCATCAGCAGCCAGGGCCCAAGAGAGCAAAAATTGGCTGTGCTCTCTCTGGGTGGGTAGACAGCGCTCTCTCTCCCTCTCATATTGTTGGTCTTCAGGCGTCTACAGCGATTCCTTCGCTTTCCACAGAGCGTGCTGGCTCCCCAGTGATGGTGTATCAGCGGTAGTTCAGAAAGAGGTGGTGGCTGCATCACACGCAACGGAGGAGGCTTGTGCATGGCTTCACCCTCCTAGAGTCAGGGACATTGCAAAGTGAGCCCCTAGCAGATGGGATGGGACTACTACATTGGGAAGGGGATAAAATTAGCAAAAAATAAAATGAAAAAAAGTGCTTGATATTAAATTTTCCCCATTTTAGGTGATAATGTCACAGTTCAAGACACTGTACTGAACATAAAATGATATAAGTAAGTGTTTTGTACGTTCTCTGGAATTAAACAGAAATAATGCTCCAGAGCGGCAGGCTCACAGTTCCCCCCATTACCCAATACGTTTTCCCACAGACTTCACCATAACATACAAAGTTCAGGCATTGTGAAGGAGCAGGCCAGTGGAATCGGTGAGGAAAGCCCATATTGTGAGATTAAACGCATGGCCTGCACTGCAGGAGAGAGGTTCGCCACATTCAATTAACCTCATATGGAATCTCGCAACATTGATGAAGTCATACACATTTGAGCCTCCAACCTCAAGTCCTGATTTTTCCCAAAAATAAGGGGTTTCACTGCAGTACACAAGTCATCAATCACCTCACTGCTTGGCCTACCAGCCAAGCAGTTAAAGAAACACAAAGCACACACACACACACACACACACACACACATCTGGGAGGCAACACTCACTCACTCATAAAGAGGTTGAATTACCAGACTTGCTGCTGGTACAAAGACACAATGATAAAAACCTCATCAGTCCCGCTCCATAGCCAATCATGAGGAAATCCTCTCCAGTTGACATCTCGGTCCATGCACTGAAACAACACTAAAGGGCCAAAGGGCTGAATTATGAACTAGTGCTGACCCTTTCCACTTTGGGCAGGGAGGTGACTTCACTTTTGTGCCTTAGCTTGGCATGGATTCAGCAGTGTGGTGGAATTGGCAGAAGAAAGTTAGAACTGTTAAGTGCAAGGGCTTTGCGGATCTTAAAGTGTAGTAGATGGAGCCTGGCTGGTTATCCTAAAGCTTCACATCACTCACACTAAGCACCCTATCTGACTCCAGGACATTCCTGGTCAGAGCACAGGGAGAAAGTGACAATAGACTTCAGGGGCGGTTTTCACAGCTAATACATCCCCAAAAGAGTACAGCTGAGCTCTTGGCTAAGTGCTGCAAGACTTCATTACTGCGGGTAGCACACATGTCAAAGGAGTGGTTTCATCAATGCAAGCACAGCCTGTTCTCAAGTGTGCAGTCCAAAGGCAAGAAGGAATTCCATGTCGACTAAGGCTGATCTACATTAAGACTGATCAGGAAAAGATTACAGCCTACTGTCACATTTGATAAGAGAGAGCAGTTAAACATGGAGCACATTTTTGCTTTCATTGTTTGACTCTCTTTACAATGATGCCAAGGTGATGCTTCCAGTCTCCAAACAGCCCAATTAATTTTGACTGAACTCAAAAATTCAATCAAGTAAAAAGAGCTACAGCTAAACTCATGACAGATATCTGCTTTATATAATGTCATGAATCTAGAAGGAGAACGCTGCATCAGCTTTTGTATTTGCGTTATTTATTTATTTATTAGGTACATTTGTCTTGTCGCCATTTTTCTTGCTATTAATGACCACGTCTTTGTTTTTTCAATACACAACAACATGCAGAGATAATATTCTCAGACACAATATATCAAAATCACTAATCTTGCACTTCAATCACTGCAAATAAAGTTTTGCCAGTGTTTTTATTACCATGGCAGAGGTGGGTAATCCAGGTCCAGAAAGTAAAAATCCACCCCAGGATTTTGTTTCAACTGCCTTATTGCTTCTGCTGCAGATATGCTGCAGCAGATACACACATGAAGTTGGAGCAAAATCCTGGGATGGATTTTTACTTTTTGGACCTGGATTACCCAGCTCTACATGAGGGGATGGGATGAGTGAGGGCTGCCAGTTCTAAGAAGAGTTTCTGCATCTGAGTTTCAGACAGAAATATTTCCTACAGCAAGGAAAAACACACATTCTCGAAAACACTTCATCAATTGCACATTGTAGATCTGCCATATCTCACAGCACAGTACAAGAAAATGTGACTAAACTCAGCGGGCACATTATGACAGCAATGGGAGAGGAGCAGCCCTGTTCTCTGTTCCTTACCAGGGTAAGTATGGTGAGTCTTAGATGGAAAGTGTCAAAGTGTTTTTACTGTGCTAATTGAGTGCTAACAGCGTCCCTTTGCTTGTAGTTAATTTCCAGAACACTAAACCTTCTCATAAATGTCAGTGCAGAGCACGCCTGGCATATACCAGCAGTGCTGATGCTGTAGGTTCAACATTTCTAATCGGGAGGAGAAAAAAAAAACAGAGAGATCGCCTCAGCTCCAAACTTTCCACAAACAGAATTCTGTGGGATGGATGGTCGAAATTAATACCACGTACACTATGTTCTGAGACTCAAATAATGAATCACCACATTGGACTACCAAACCCAAGGGAAACTGCACACTTTTCGGTTTAAGCAAAAGCTATTATGAAGTATTTAACATAGCTGATATATGACATATAAAACGTGCCTTTTCATTTCTGTCAGTACTGTGTGTGAATAGATTATAGAAAACAACTCAAGAAGATGCATCATTTGGACAAAAGAATTGGGACATTTAAAATATTTAAAAACGACTTTTTCCTGCTTTTGTTGGAGTAACCGTATTTTGGCTTTGAACTAGTTTTTGGAGCATTGCTGTGATGATTTGATTGCATTCAGTGTCAAAAGTGTTGGGGAGGTCAGGATGCTGGATGATCACCACCCCAACTTTTCCCCAATTAGGGTCAGACATTGGCTAAAGGTTAAAAAAGAAGGCTTGGGACCAACCGCTTGCTGTCCAATCCCCTGAACAATAGGACATGGCTGAAATGCACTTGAGTAAGGCACCTAAACTCCAGTTGCTTCCCGGGTGCCATGGATAGAGCTGCCCATCAATCTGGGCACGTATGCTCACTGTCCACTAGTGTGTGTGTTTCACTGCATAGATGGGTTAAATGCAGAGGTCAAATTCCTCTGTACTGGTCAATAAGTGTGCACTTTCACTTTTCACTTAAATCTTCCCAAAAGTAAGGCCCCAAGTGGCTCAGCAGGCTAAGACACTGATACTATCATCAGAGGATTGTGAGAGGATTGTGAGTTCAAATCCCGGTCATGCTGTTTGCCATCAACAGCAGCTACCCAAGAGAACAAAAATTGGCAGTGCTCTCTCTGGGCGGGTAGATGGCACTGTCTCTCCCTATCACTCTCACATTGCAATGTCCGCTGCCTCGGGCATCTACTGATTGGTCCATTCTGAGCTGGGGATCCTGCGCTTTCCTCCAAGCGCATTGGCTCCCTAGTGATTGTGTATCAGCGGTAGTTCGAAAAGAGGCGGTGACTGCATCACACGCAACAGAGAAGGCGTGTGCAAGTCTTCACCCTCCTAGAGTCAGGGACAGTGTAAAAGTGATGGGGAGAACCCCCTAGTGAATGGGATGGGTTAATTGGCTACTATCACATTGGGAAGGAGAGAAAATGGGCAAAAATTATATTTAAAAAATCATAGCAAAAAGTATTGAGTATGGAGCATCATTATTCCAGAGAACACAGTTTCACTGCTTCACCACTAAATGCCAGTGGCACTCCTCTAGCCCCCACCTGGCATTAAGCATCATGCCAATATGTTCATGTTGACCTGCTCCAGAGAGTCCTATTCTATTGGTAGTAGAATGTGTTCATTTACACAACTCTGTGAGCTATGAGTGCACCTTAAAGTATATAAATGCATTAATTAGAAGGAGTGTCCACATACATTTGGACACACAGAGTATGCACCAAGGTGAAACCTGGCAATTCCTACACAGCAGCAAAATTTGTAAAACCGCAATGCTAATTCAAAGCCTGCGAAGTAAACACATACACACACTTCATGTTATATATGCACTGGCTGTATGAGAACAAGATAATGAGAGGAAATCACTTCAGCATGTGCATGTGTGTATGTACATGTTTGTGTTTACGTGTTGCTGACAGTGGGCGGTGAACCGGACGCCTCCGTCTCTGAGACAAGGGGGCAGGGGAGGGTAGAGATAGGCTGGTGGGGGATTGTTGTTGAATCTGGTTTGGTTTATGGTGCACTTTAAAAATTAGCCCCATTATAAAACCACTCTCACACGCTAAATTTTACTGCTTCCAATTTCTGGATGGAATCACAGGAGACAGGAATATAATATTACAGCTCTCTGTGAAACGCAGCGCAGAAACACGGGGAAATAAAACGAGGGAAAAAATAATAAATAAATAAGCAAGCAAAGTGAAATAGTGGAAAATGATGAAGAGATGCCACGTGTGACAAGCAGCCCATAGCGAGATAAACAGAGGAGACAAAGACAGAAAGGGACAGAATAGCTGCTACTGTGCCAGAGAGAGAAGAAAGGAGGGCCATAGACGCAGACAGGTATGCTTGATTGAGTTGGCAAATCTGTTGCTACTTGGCTCAGCAAGCCTGGGCCAATGTGGAAACAATCAGTACAACTCAGTAAAAACAATTTCGGTCGGTTTCTATGTGGCAGATTTTTTGGTCTGTTTTAAATGCGGACGGGTGCTGTGCCCTGGGCAGAGAGACAGATAGACAGACAGTCACTCTGACTCACCACATCAGTGGAGATTTAAAGTCTGTCCCTGCGATAGGCAAGCTGATACAACAACAATGCAGCTTTTGTTGCTGCTTTAAACTGCCTGCCAGGGTCACTTTCATTTGTAAGGCATCACATCTCTCACAATACTGCAAGAGACTCCCAGAGGACAATAACAACAAAGACCAGTGTCTAGACCAAGCTGGAAGAGTGAAAGTACTGTATATAGAGACACACATCACCCTCTGTCGGATGCTCTTCTAGAGGCATGCAGAAGTGTCGAGATCAACGTGGCTGCCAGAGCATGTAGTCCAATTCATCAGTCATATCTGGTATAAAAAAATAACTATTTTTTGGTTAACCTATGTGACTTTTATTACAGCAGTCTAAGTTATTCCTCAGTTATAGGAGTGAGGAATGAAAGTCTTAAGAGGTTAATAATAGCTGTGTGGCAATGTTTATGAACCTACTGGACAAGTCACACGCCCTGGGAAACCAAAACTGGGGTGTGCTAAAAGATTTACAAAAAAACAATTACTCAGCTGTTAGAATAATTTACTAAAACATTTCTGCCCTGTTCTGAGTGGTCAGGCTGTTGATTAAGAGTCCCTGAGAGGAGGAGAGTTTAACGTCGGACTGTGAAACTGCTGAAATACGAACTGTAAAAGGCAATATTACTGCTCTCGTAATTCAGTATAGGTTGGCATTAACCCTCACAGAGAGACCCCCCCCTTACACACACAGCATGCACACATGCACACACACACACACACAGAGTTACACATGTCCATGAACTACCAATCATTACTATGAGCTTTTAAAAAAGCAAAAACAAAGGCCTAATCCTGTGAGCATGTTTCTGAGTCATTCATATTGATCTCAATAGCAGCTTTTCAATCCAAATTGAAAAACCGGTAACACTTTATAATAACGTTCATTAATAAGCCATTAACTAATGATTAATAACTGCAAACAAATCATTAGTTCATGAGAATTTGAACATGAACGAATGTTTATAAATGACAGTTCATTTAGTTACTAATGACTGTATTTATTTTTGCAAATGTTAACAAATCATTAGTAAATCATTAGTAAATGAAATCCTCATGAACTAATGATTTGTTCACAGTTATTAGTCATTAGTTAATGAGCTATTAATGAAAGTTATTATAAAGTGTTACTGAAAAACCACCTAAATATCACTAAAAAGAATTTTCCACTAAGATGAGGTGGACAAATTAGAATATCATTAAAGCTGAAATGAGAAAAATTGTGATGTAAAAGTTTTTTCCCCAATAAACGAAGATGTATCAAGCTGTAAGTGGTAATATGATCTAATATTTCATTAGTTTCATTCTTAACATATACACATCAGTGAACTATTGATACACTTACAGCAAAAGTTTGGCCAAATACCATAAACTCCACACAAATGGCCAGCTTATATAAAGCAATAGTGATTCTCTTTTTATTAAGCATGGCCACGGGATCTGCACTCTGAAAAAAGCCTGTTTGTGAGATTTACACTGAGAGTTTTAGTGCACGTCTAGATCCTGCATTACTTTAATCCATTTGCTAAACAGCACAAGTTTGAAGCCGCTGAAAGAAATGAGTTTACAGCCATAAAAAGATTGCAAATGACTATAAATATAATTCTGCTAAAAGCAGTTCAAGCTCTCCATTTTAATAATAATAATTATTAATTATTATTATTATTATTATTATTATTATTATTATTATAGCAACCACCTCAGCAACCACCTCAGATAGCAACACCTTAGCAAACACCATGGATACCATATCAACACCTTAGCAAGCACCTCAGATACCATAGCAACACCTTAGCAACCACATCAGTTACCATAGCAACACCTTAGGAACCACCTCAGATACCATAGCAACACCATAGCAACCACCATGGATACCATAGCAACACCTTAGCAACCACTTAGCAACACAACAGCAACTACCACAGATACCACAGCATCACCTTACAAACCAACTGGGATACCTTAGCATGTGAGTCATGTTAGCAATCCTTCAAGAAATGCACTTTTCTAGTTATTATTATTATTATTATTATTATTATTATTATTATTATTTACACCTATATAGCACATTTCACAAACCCAAGTATGCTTTACAATAAAAAAAAATGAATGGGGGAAAAACATTTAAAGAGAGTGTAGAATAAAGGTAGGATTTTAGATACGATTTAATCTCAGAAAGAGAGGGAGATAGTCCAAGAGATAGAGGCAAGGCATTCTCAAGGGTAGGGGCATAAACACTGAAAGACCTGCCACCCATAGTAGACAGCCTAAACCTTGGAACAGCCAGCAGAGCAGAGTCACAGTACCTAAGTAAGCGTGAAGTATAAGACTGTAATAGAGCAGAAAGAAAGGATGGAGCTAATTCATGCCTTAAGGCCTTATAGGTCACCAGAAGGATTCAGAGACAGGTAACCAGTGGAGCTGATGGTGAGCAGAGTGAGGTGAGCTGATTTGTTTAATTGGACTAAGATCCTGGCAGGAGAGTCCTGATTATACTGTAGAGGATGTAGAGTTTCGACAGGCACGTCATAAAAAAGACCTTTACCGTAATCCAATCGTGAGGTACAAAAAGCATGCACCAGACCCTCTGAGTCTTTATTTGTTTTGATGCTACCCCTTCATTAATATTACTGTACATCAATGAGTGGGATGCTGAAGTGATAGTGATTTTCAAAACTCCTCAATGCTACAGATATGACATCATCATCCCTGGAGTCAAACCAGAAGCTCTCGGCCATCAGAGGTCTGAAAATAAAACTTGTTCCAGTTAAATACATTTATGCATTCACATGCACAGGCAGATGCACACTCACACTGATTTCAATTAACATGAGGAGAACAAATCAAAGGAACATGTCAGAACATGATAGGAATCAATCATCAGCCATATGTGCATGATATCAGGGAACACTACATTTTATATTACACATGAGTTTAGCATTTATTTCCAATAAGTCTTCCACCAGAAGATAGGCCATGTGCATACTTTAAGCAGATGGATCTTATATGTTCCATTATTGCAATATTATGATGGCAATAGTGACAAAAGCAAAAGTGCCCTCAGACTGGGAAGCCTTTAAGTGTCAAAAAAAAAAAAAAAAAAACACATCAGCAAGCCTTTTCTTATCCTATAGCATCACTTTTTCCTGTTGATGCTTGCATGGCACCTTTAAAAGTGTAAGCATTTTCACTTTCGTCTCTGAAACTGCTGGCAGCTTAATGCCTGTAAATGACTTTAAGGTGATGGCATCTCAGCAGGGACATTTTTCATCTCTTCCTCACTTTCAAAAACAACCTCACAACCTGCAGCTTAATCCAACATAATAAAACTTGATCTGCTCGTTTTAAAACTGGGAGCTTACATTTTGGAAAAGGAGGCTTTGGCTATGAAGCACTGAACTTTTCTTCTGCGTTATCATGAGCACGCTTCATTTTGAATATTCAGATGTGAAAACACTGAGGATCAGCATCGCATTCCACACACAAACACACTTCTTCTCCAACGTCCCTTAAATGACTTTGTATGGGAGTCTCATTCATCACTCAGTGACACTCCATAACCTTGCCATCCTGATAGAAAATAATATTTACCATTGCTGTGTCCATCACACTAATGGACAGATGCTCCTGTTGGGTGGCAGGAAATGAGACCCTGTCAGGCATGTCATTCAAGAGTTATCCTAGAGAGAGACAGAGTATAATGTGTGTGTCAATGAGAGGGTGGGAGATTGAGGAAAAAGTGTATACACTCCATAAACAGAGAGTGACAGCCAAAAAACGAGACATCAGAATATTAATCAAACAGGGTATTGCCCTCTCCTGGTTTATAAAACTGCTCCCTTGGCTCATTTGACTGGCAGGAACTGGCACAGTTGGGTACCTTCCTTAAAATTAACAGAGCATTCATCTTGCAGACAGACTGAGCTGCAGGCTATTAGCTTATTTTCAGGCCAGCTTACAGGCCATGTACTTAGAAAAAAATGCAATATGCACTTCTCAACCTCATATATACACATATGAGGAACAGCGCTGGTCTTATCACTAGGCAAAGGTATGCAGCTATTTTGGGCCCTATGAGCCAAGCCGTATATGTAATATTAATATATATTAGATCGTCAGTATGTGTTAATAATAAGTAATCGTACTGACAATGAACATTTAGTTAAAATTGTAGGTATTCTTCAATTAGATCACCAGTACTGTCTCTGCAGTAAGGAGACTCATTATTACAGTGGTTAAGAAAGATCTCATGGTGCTCTTTAACACAGTGCTACTGAATATGCTTGTCTTTTTTAGCATTGTGTACAGGGTGTGTGTGTGTGTGTTATTGTACAATAGCTAACAGCTTGTTGAAAGTCCTTTGTTCTGCTACAACCTCCAGGGAATCCAACCTGACTCCTACAAAAGGTTATTCAGTTTGGTAATAATCATGCTCTAGTCACTGTAGAGTTGATGTGGAGGTTGTTGGGATATATAAGTGCCTGGGTGTGCAACTGGACAACAAACCATGCTGGAATTGTATCACATACACTGTGTACAAGAAAGCCTGAGCTTCCTGAGGAGGTTGAGTTTTTTTGGTCTGTGCACTAAACTCCTGCTCTATTAGTGTGTTGTAGTGAGATCTATGTTCTATGTCATAGTGTGTTGGGGCAGCACATTCAGCAAATCCTTCTTGAACAATCCTTCTTGACTGTAATGCTGCAATGTCCAATCCATCCATCCATCCATACGTTACGCGATACGTTAAAAGAAAATGCAGGAAGGTTCAAATTCATGCTACTACTGAACACTAACTGTGTTGTAAGGCTACTTGTGTGGAGAACACACTCTGTGTGAACACACTATCTATACATTACAAACGATGACATTAAGATATATATGTTCTCAGAGGTGAGTGCACAGGCAGGACTGTGAGAGTTTATCTCTTTGATGCTGTCAGCATCTACACTGTATTGTATTCTGGAGTTGTAATAAATCTCACTAACAGTGCAGCTCTGTAGCTCTGTGCATATCTGGACAAGATCTATTGCTATCAGTGCGTCTATCTGTATACACAATGGCCAATGAAATACCTGCTCTCCCCCGCTCCTATTTGGATCCTCCTGCAGGAGGCCCATAGGCAGGAGCCTAATGACAGACTTTGAGGCCCTGTCCTGAAGCTTTTGGCGAGTAATGAAAGATGGCTCTCTCTTATTGTCCTAGGCTGTACGGCCCAGAGCCTGCTAATAATCACTATAATCACCCCGTTCATTCCTCATCTTATACACAATAGCCTACTATTATATTCAAATGGTGCATGCAGTATGGGCCAGCGTACATCTGGGGTAAAGTCTGTTTGTTTGAAGAAGGGATCTGACACTTGTCTCCATTTCCATTTTTTTTAATCCACTTTGCCCCCACTGGTCTATGTGTGCATGGGTGTATTAGCAATGCCAACCTGGCACAAGCCCTGATTTAATAAAAGGCCATGCCACACTTAATGATTAGTAATTAGACCCAAACACAGAACAGCTACTGTTGAGCTCATTGGGCTGCAACTCAACAGGGGCCATTTCTATGAGTATTCACCTCCGGCCAAAAGCAAGGCAGCAGAGGCCAAAGTCAAAACAGCATACCAACCATATATACACCAAATTCTTCATTTATACAGTCATGGAAAAGTTAGATTAGATCATGGGCATTATATCATGGTACAATTTGGAAAATGACAGGTACAGTATGTCCCAATTTTGGACTCTTACACAACAGTATTCAGAGAACAAGCTGCTCCATGCTGAGAGAATGAGGATATTTGACAGAATGAGGAACCTCCAATCATCCAGCAGCTCCTGAGGGAAAATAGTTGATTAGCAGTGAGGTGGAGATAAAGATAAAATCACCTTCACCTCAAAAACTCAAAACTGATCAATCTCAAGGGCCTTGAATCAGGCTTGAGGGTAAGAGGGTCGGTGGGTATGTGTGTATACCAGTTTTAACGGGGGATGAAACATTTCACTTTAATGGAGTGGAGGGGAGTTAACAAAGACAGACAAGGTTGTGGAACAAGCCTGAACTCATTTTCCTCTGTATTCCTAAGATTAAACATGAGGAAAGGGAAGCAAATAAACTCCACCATTAGGACTAATATGTAAGGACTGCCACAGACGTGCATCAAACTAGTGGCAGTGGAACTGGGAACACTTTCTGTCTCACTGCAAGAAGTCTCTCGCTGGCAGAGGCAGGAAAAATAATTCTGTTTATTCTGCTCATTCCTGCCGTCCCTGAGGTGCAATGGAGCATGATATAATCCAGTCTGTGTCTAATGTTTATCCTTCATTTCATATTACATTTAATATGCACCTGGACGGCACACTGAATTTGGAAAAGACGGGCTGAAAAAATTTGCATGTTGTGATATGACAGGAAGGCTTCTTTTCTGGTACAAGACTCCATTGTGTGAGTGCAAAAAAGTTCTATTTTGAGCTCAATAGGCCCTCTCAAAGGTAGCTTGATCAATTAGGTTACAGTATTCTCTACAGAAAACATGTGCCAGGGATACGGAGAACATACTATTTTAGGACTTAAATGAAAGGAAAGGAAATAATCCTGAATATGCATCAATGGTAAAGAGACATTATTACTTGTGTCCAGAACAAATATGACATGAATAAAACAGACTATTCTCTTATTACAACATGTACTGCTGATGAAAAAAGCCCAAGGCACAGCTTGGTGATCGCATCTTCAAGTTCGAAGCCATGAATCAATCAGTCAGCAGCACATAATCATCACTTAAATAATTGCCCATGTGTAATCCTAGGGGTTATTTTTAAAGATCTGAGAACATTGCTGTGCTGCTTTCACCTAGTCAGACCACTGTTAGTTATGGTGGTTTGTGTGTGTGTGTGTGTGTGTGTGTGTGTGTGTGTCCGTCCGTCCGTCCCTGTAATTCTCCCTGGTGGAGACTAAAAGTCCTCATAATGATATGAATGTCAGATCTGTGGGGACATTCTGCTGGTCCTCACAAGAAATGTGACATTTTCATTACAAACGTTTTTGGATAAATTAATAGAGCAGAAGCTTTGACCTTTGGTTGCTAGGGTTAAGTTTAGGTTTATTTTTATTTTTTTATATTATACAAGTGAATGGAATGTCCACACTAGTATAGTACTACCACTACTGCTACTGTATGTGTGTACCAGCTTTATGCCACGTTGTGGGGACCAAAACCTGTTTAAACACTCTTTCTTGTAGGGACTACATGCTGGTCCTTCAATGTAAATTATAAAACTTAAGGTGAGGACATGTTTTGAGGTTAAGGTCTGGGTTTTAAGGTTTAAATTCTATGTAATGTCCCCACAATTCACAGAAAAAAAAACTGTGTGTGTGTGTGTGCGCGTGTGTGTGCGTGTGTGTGTGTGTGTGTGTTTGTGTGTGTGTGTGTGTGTGTGTGAAGAAGGGTGGGTACCTGTGTGTTTTTGCAGTCAGATGGATTGAACCTGGGCTTTGAGGAGCCTGAAGCCCAAGCAGTACAGCACACACCCCTGCAAAGCTTCAAATCTGTCAGCAACCACCAATCTCATAACACATCCCAATGTTTCACAGAACACAGTGCTCCCACACGTGCACAAAATATTATACACACGCACATATATCAACTCAAATGTGCCCTCAAACATATATTACACACCACATAGACTCAATCTCTTTTTCATACCTTTGCCAAGGTCAACAGCAGAGTTTTTATGACACTGTATCTTTGTCATTTGGTTTGGATAATTTCAACATTCAGTGGCTAAACTGCACCAAATAATCCACATGGGTGTTCTTTTATTTGTCAGAAATTTGGCACATTTCAGTAATTTATCATAGTGTAAAATCTAGATCAGTGGTCTAGGATCAACAGCCCTCCTGCAAAAGATTTACCTTGCTGTAGGTTTCATCTCAAACTCAATTCTAGCGCACTTTGTCCAGCTAATCAAAAACATCTGAAAACAACCATTAAATGGATCAGGAGAGCAGGGATAGTGAGCACTGATCTACATACAGTATATCCCTCATAATGTAGTCTTGCCAAAATGTATAATTCTATAGTCAGCTGTGTTCTTCAGGGGATCAACACAACAACTTTCTGGTCACAAGGCCGGTTCTTTAAGCCTAGGATTCAGCTGGAAGTGGACTGAGGTACACAATTTTTGGTATACTACCTGGACACAGTTAAAGCTTTCACACTTGTTACAATGGCTCAAACTAAAAAAGTCGGAAAATTTGGTCTACACCCAGTAAGGTAAGCGTGAAAGCACCCACAGACACTCATCTATCAGACATGTATGTACACACACACACACACACACACACACACACACACACACACACACAGGGTCTGTATTCCTTGGCTGAGGAACAGGAAGCTGCCAGGAGAGCCAAACAGCAGCAGAGAGTAGGGGATGGCATGGCAGTTGGACAACACCTGCATTATGAGGCTCTACACACCTCGACTGTAAACACAAGATTT
Source organism: Crenuchus spilurus (assembly GCA_036984385.1). Taxonomy (NCBI): domain Eukaryota; kingdom Metazoa; phylum Chordata; class Actinopteri; order Characiformes; family Crenuchidae; genus Crenuchus; species Crenuchus spilurus. Next base: position 34,892 of record BRDA01082323.1, on the reverse strand, counting down.
CAGCTAGCCCTCTCAAACAGACTGCTACACACACACACACACACACACACACACACACACACACAAGCCTCTCTTCCACACCTCTGCAGGCTTCAACATATCTCCATGTATACAGGAAGTCCAGATAAATACATTAACAAACAGGACTGTTGTCCTTGGCAGGGCTGGCTTGTTTGAGAATACCTCCGTATATTTGGACTGCCACTCCAAGCTCTAGAGCTGCTGGGTATTTGGGTCAAACTCGAAATCTAAATGCTTCTTTCATGGAGATTTAGACAGCAATGAATCAGGGCATTTGGCGCAAGCTAAATCAAATCAGCTACCTGACTGTATTAAACACGCAACATTTATCACCATGCGTTTATGGTGTCATAACTTGGACTAATATGCTCACTTAGAAATTCCATAATAAGCGAGACAAGGAGTAGAGTAAGTCACACATTTTCAATGAAAGTTACACAAACTACACCAAATGCAAAGATAAAGTGGAAATAAAACTTAATATTGTAGTCAGATATACATTACAGACAAATCTATCTATCTATCTATCTATCTATCTCAAATACACACATTACATTTACATTTACTGTATTTGACAGACACTCTTATTCAGTTAGTACAGACAGGTTAGAGTCCAAACTTCTCTTCAGTTACTAATACCTAGAAAGAATGAAAGATACATAATTATACACTATATAATTTATAGTTATAAAAATAACTAGTTTTAAACTAGTGCTCGCTTAAGTGTTCCACAAAGAGATGCTCTTCAGTCTGTGTCTGAAGACTGTGAGGGACTCTGCTGTTTGAACAGCCAGTGGGAGTTCATTCCACCACCTGGCTGCTAGGACAGAGAAGAGTCTTGATGCTAGTATTCCACGTGTCTTGAAAGATGGCGGGTCAAACTGAGCCGTAGAAGCTCAAAGAGTTTGAGGTGTAGCTTGAGACTTCACCTTTACCATTAGGTAGGGAGGGGATGGTCCATTTTTTGCTTTGTAGAGCAGCATCAGGATTGTGAATCTGATGCAAGCAACTACAGGAAGCCAATGCAGTGAATGCATCAGTGGAGTGACGTAGCAGCACTTTGGCCATTTGAAGACCAGCCGAGCAGCTGCAATCTGGATCAGCTGAATTGGCCTGATGGCTTGCATAGGAAGACCAGCCAGGTGCGATCTAAAGTAGTCAAGTTGTAAGATAATGAGAGACTAGACAAGCACTTGGGTGGCATCCTGAGGAGGAATCTGCACAACTGAGTCAAGTTTAAAATGTAAGTAGAAAACAGTAACATTAGTGTAAATGGGAACCTCATTTGTAGTCTCATTTAATTGTGTAGTATGATTTGTTAAACTTCTCAAGTGCATGTACAGTGGTGCTTGAAAGTTTGTGAACCCTTTACAATTTCCTTATTTCTGCATAAATACGACCTAAAACGTCATTAGATTTTCACACAAGTCCTTAAAGTAGATAAAGAGAACCCAGTTAAACACAGGAGACAAAAATATTATACTTGGTCATTTATTTATTGAGGAAAATTATACAATATGACATATTTGTGGCAAATGTATGTGAACCTCCAGAATTAGCAGTTAATTTGAAGGTGAAATTAGAGTCGGGTGTTCAATGTGATAAGAATTGCGTGTGAGTGGGCACCCTGTTTTATTTAAAGAACAGGGATCTGTCAAAGTCTGCACTTCACATCACATGTGAAGTCTTTCTACCAAATAAATGGTTAAAGAACAGTTACCAGAAACGTTTAGTTGCAGATACTGAAAGCAAAGTTTCATATACTTTTGCCACTCGCAAATGTCATATTGTATTATTTTTCCTCAATAAATAAATGACCAAGAATAATATTTTTGTCTCATTTGTTTAACTGGGTTCTCTTTATCTACTTTTAGGACTTCTTAGGTCATATTTACGCAGAAATATATAAAATTCTAAAGGGTTCACAAACAATCAAGCACCACTATAGGCCTTGTGCTCCCAGTGTCACTAAACTTGTACTGTTTTTCTCCTAATTTAGTGTGTAGATATAAAATTATTAAATATTTTGTGTTGGTTTCATCATGCTTTGAGTTAACAGTCAGTTAACATTTACAGTGTAGGCTAGAAAAAGTAAACAAACCTCTGTTTTAAAGACTTTTCCATGAGCTAATTGGCAAAAGGTGTTTCAGACAATGAGGTGAGACTGGAAGTTTGGGTTTCACAGGTGCTTTATCCAATATATAAAGGCACACAACGCCAGGCAAATCAGTTCTTAAGAACGACTGGCTACTGGCCTCAATGCAAACAGCTTTTAGAAGACCTCGGAAGACGCGTTATATGCTAATGCTGTTCATTTCACTCAATACACACGGCATGTTCTGTGAATAAAGGCTCAGCCAGTCTCCCCAAGTTATTGTTCTACTGATCGATGCCAAAACTTGAATGCAGTACAATCTGAGCACGAGTCCCCATCCAAATGACAGCTCCAGTCCAGGGATATGTTTTAAATTTGGCCTGCTGTTCTTGAGACGGAGAAAAGACTGAAGGCCTGAGCACCATCTCTAATATGCTTTATGAGTTTTAGAGATAGCTGGAACAGAAAATAGCCTTTTGTCCTTTGTCTTCTACAAATACATCACGCTTGGACAACTTGGATGCCATATGCACATAATCCTCTTTCAAGAGCAAGCTGTGAGGCTGCGGAAACAGTGAGACTATTTCATTCCTCTTATGCTCCAATTACAGATTTACACACTTAGCACAACTTATTTGGACATCAATAAATTAAATAAAAATAAATTAACTGATGATATACACCAAACAGCAGTGCAGGTCAGTAAAAACCCAACATGACTTTATTCACTCACTTTTTTTCTTCTAACTTCAGGAAGCATAGATGAAATTTTGATTTCAGAGGTGGGAGATACATGACTGGCTTGAGTACAGGGGACGGGAAGGAGATTTTGAACTGCTTGAATAGTGCCATATCTACCCTACACCTCAAAGCAAGATGAAGTTCAAAATATGTATAAAAATAAACTTTTTAATAAAGCTCAAACTCTTTCAGTTCACTGTTTTCTAGTAGTTTTTCTACTTTTCTATTGTTACTTTTACGTTCACTGTTCCCTTTGTGGCTTGACTGGTTGTCATTTTTTAAATGTATGGTCAATAGACCTCATTTACATAAAACTATACCTAATTTTTGAGAAATTCTGAATTATTTTGACAATAGTTAAACTTTGAGGCATAGCTTATGGATGGCTTATCACAGACTGGTATGTATGAAAATTAAATTAAATAATTTCAATTGTTTGGACCACCACCCACTGGTCCATCTAGCTGATGTGACCCAGACAGAACCACGGTTCTAGTTTGTGTGACACCCTGGATGAATGGGGATGGCCAATCATGTTAGCCAGAACCAGCAGAGCCAATTGATGAGCTTGTGGGCGGTCTAAAAGGAAACAGCATTCAACTTGAACGCCCATTTTCCGCTTGGTCCTAGTGTTTGACCCATCTCCATTTAATATAGCATAACACTGTTTTTGAATGGTAAAAATTGCAGGGGACCAAAGCTGCCTTTTGAAAAAAAAAATTATTATTATACGTCCATGTTTGAAAGTTATAAGATCTCAATGGCTAATAATTGTTGTTTCTGCATTGGGACAGTCATGTCCCAGCATGTACTTTTTAATAAAACTCTTTGTTCTGTTTTGTCATGCATTTATGAATATCTGAGTTGTGTGCAAAAACATAATATCATAATATTTCAACTCCTGAATAAGATTAATTAATTAAAAATCTAATTTCACTTTTCCAAAAGGAAAAGTTACCAATTCCTGTCAGAATAAGACAAGAATTTCAACACAGTGAAATTTCCTGCAAAAATGTAGTTTTATTTTTTATTTTGTTATTTTGTTGTTCATTTGTGCCACATTTGTGTGTAATGGCCTTTTATAAGAAATACACGCACATACTATCAACATAGTCCTCCCTCTTGCTCTCCGTCTCTGAAATGGCTTATGTAGAAGTCTGATATTCACTCTGACAGTGTGCGTAGCTCCAGAACAGACATGAATTGGAAAACAAGGCCTCACTCTCTGGCCAGGTTCAGAATGACATAATACCAGTACCAACAAAAAAGACCAATCAAACGGTGAACTTCCATGAGCCATATAGCAGAACAGTTACCGCAGCCTGTCTTTTATTAAAGCCAAACACAATAAAGTCTCACAAAGTAGTCCACGTTGTACAATATTAGGCCTCAAGTATAAGCCAAACGAACAAAGAATATATCTAAATATAATAAATATAAAAATATAAAAGAAGGCTGATCATGGAAAGAACTAATAATTTGTGAAATATATGCACTTTGTTTAGACTTGACGTTTGATGTGGCCCGATTAATGAATACAGAATATGTAGCTAATAAACTTCAGTTTCATGTTATCTAATCATACAGACATGACCTGAGGCTGTGCACCTGCACAAACACACCTCAAAACTCAGTTCGAAAGGGTAAAGTGTCGTTTTACATCCATTAGACGTACATTGACAAATTTAAGGTTTTTTGTTTGATTGTTGATTAGTGTAACTCATAAAAATCAGAAATCTAATCACTACTAATCAAACAGTATCAGCATTAAAAATAAAATACAAAGGCTCGAAATACTGTATGTCACTTTACACATAATGTAAATATATATAAATATATGAGTTTACTTTTTAAAATTACTTTCTTTACTTTTTCACTTCACTTTCACTTAAAGGCCGGTGTCCAGCACACTTTGGCTATGTTCACATTATAAGCAACATAGCTCAAATCTGATTTTTTGCTCAGGTCAGATTTAACTATCTTGACGGTTCACATTAATAAATGTTAGTGATCTGTGTCTGTCTGTAATGTGAATGAGTCTGTCCCTGAAACGGCTGGCATGCGTACATTGATACGTGTTCACTTTCATCACCAACAACAAAAAGCATCACATTTGTGCAGGGTTGCCAGGTTTGCAAAAATACAGTTACTGCTAAAAACTTTAGAGTTGGCAGTTTGCAGGGTTTTTGCACTAAAAAGAAGAAACTGAATGAGAAAGGGAGATTTGAAGAACTCACTCCTGGCTAGTCTTCCTATGAAAGCCACCAGGCCCCTGCAGCTGATCCAAAATGCAGCTGCTCAACTGGTCTTCAATCAACCCAAGTTCTCTTACATCACTCCACTGCTGCGTTCACTTCACTGGCTTCTGGTAGGTAGGTAGGTTGGTAGGTAGGTTGGTAGGTAGTACTTTATTGATCCCTTTAGGAGGTTCCTTCAGGGAAATTAAGGAAATTAGCAGCTTGCATCAGATTCAAAACCCTGATGCTTGCCTACAAAGCAAAAAATGGACCAGCACTCCTCTACCTAATGACAATGGTCAAGTCTCGAGTTGCACCTCAAACCTTTAGAGCTTCCAGCATGGCTCTGCTTGACCCGTCATGCTTCAAGACACATCAAAAACTAGCATCAAGACTGAAGTTTTGAGTCACTGATAATGTGAACGTAGCCTTTGATAGTTTTCCTATTCACACACCTGGTAAACCTGCCAACTAACACATGACTATAACTGCACTGGACAGCAGCCCTCCAGGACCAGAGCTGCGAACCCCTGCACTAGCACATGCTTTGCTCTTGTATAACTAAAATCTAATCCTGAACCACTTTCTTCTGAAGTGACAAAGACATTGTAGCTTACTGCATAATATTGTTTCTCAGCAGAATACTGCAGGAGTTGATTTATCCTTCAGGGGAGAAGTTAATTCTAGATATTATTAGCAGAGACAAAAGTTATCCTGGCCAAGACTTAACAACATATAAATCTACTGCTATTTTTCATATTGTAAAACATGATCCATAAATATACAGGGCAGTTGAGAGGCATGTCAGCCAATCTTAAACCACTTTGAATTTTAAAAACAGCATAAAACATCTGACATGGGACATACCTCACACAGGCTCTGGTTAATACCACAATAATGTGAAAGTCTAGAGATGCTTAGTGTAGCAGGAGATGTTAATCACTGGGGAGAACACTCGCATACACACATGGCATCAGTGTGAATATTATGAGGACTGACGCACACCCCTGTTTCCAAACTCATCTTTCTGTCATGGGGAAAGCACTGATGGAGGATTAATAGTGAACACATGTTAGGGGGAGGTTAGTGTCTTCCAGTGGCTACACTTTAGGATTAGTGGAAACACTCGTATGGAAACAGTACTGTTCTTCTTCTCTTCCTCATCCCACCCTCACGTTAACGCCTCTTCCAGTTGCCCCACATCATCAGTCACAATTTGCCCTGCTGCATCTTGCTCACCTCAGTCTCTAAGGGCCATAAACACTCAGAAACTGAGGAGGATAGACTAGACTGGCCTTCTCTGGCTCTGTAGTCACTAACCACACATCAGTCACACCTTTAGCTTAGGCAACTTGAGTTAAAATAATCAGTCAAATGGATCCAACCTTAAGAAGGCTTTTCTTATAAATGAATACCGTTTGTCCAATTGGACAGATTTAATAACGATGGATATATATGAACATTAACTGCTTTAGGGATGTGTATTTTGATTGCTGACTTCAGATAATCTTGTCCAAAAAAATAAAAAACTAAAATGTAGCAATGCAGTTCCAGCTTTGAAGGCCTGCTTTACTGTCAAGAGCAAGTTGCAGACAGCTCCCTTGTCACAAAAGTAATAGATTCCACCTGGCCAGGGACATATAAGAGCAGAAACATAACCAGAACACATAAATGGCAAGTTTTTTCCTTCCCAGGAGCAGAAAGAGAAGAGAGGGAGCATGCAAAAGAGAGAAAATTGAGAGAGAAGCCCTGAGCACGAGGCCCTGAGCGTGCCTGTGTCCTCACATTAAAATCTCAAACTGACAAGTCTCAGGAGCTGAAGCAAGCACCAAAAAGACCGAAAAGTAACTAGACAACGCAGACGGTCTGACCAGCTTGGTGATATCTACTAACAATCATCACAATATTTTCTTGTTAAAATATTGGGATAATCGATAGTAAACGCTCGTCGTCCCCCATCTGTTCCAGTGTAGCTTAGCTGTGCTTTCTTTAGTACATCTTTCAGTGTTTCTGATGATAATCTACTAAAAGCAAAATCTTTACAAAAAACAACAACAGCAAAAAAAAAAAAATCTATAAAAAATATCAATTTTCCAATCCAATGCCTTGGTGACTTGCCCAGGAAGCCTGATTACAGCCCTCAGGCTTTATGGAATTCAGTCAGTTAACAGCACTAATACGCTACATTACGTTGTTATTTAATATATACTCTTACAAAGCTCTAATAAAATGGGCTTACTTAGGTATTTTCCAAAGAAAAAAAAACATGATCTAGCTAAACAGAGCAGACATTTAGGTTTAGTTGTGAGGTGACAACACATCCCTCTCCTCACTCTTTTAGGACTTGAGTTGTCTTAATGATCAAAAATGCTGTTTTATTAAAAGTGCTGGTAACTTGTGCTTTTTTTGCAGTATAAGTAACAGTGTAAGTACAATCAGTGACATGCTTATTGGGGCAGCCATGGCCTGGTGGTTAAGGATCTGGTCAAGGTTGCCGGTTTGATCCACGGGTAGGTCATGACTGAAGTGCCCATGAGCAAGGCACCTAACCCTCAACTGCTCCCCATGTGCCATGGATAGGGCTGCCCACAGCTTTGGGCACACAGTCTAGTGTGTTCACAGATGGGTTAAATGCGGAGGTCAAATTCTGTTGTGTGCAATCACGTCACATTAATCTAAATGGTTTTAATATGGCAATAATGCTAGTTACATAGATTTAATACAGAATCGAAAACTACAGAAACTACAGAATAGTCTAATTAAAATAATAGGTAACTGGATGTTACGTTTACTTCAGCAACAGCTAAAAATGTATGTATAACTGTCAGTGAATGACTAGCCTACATCAATTAAGTATTTGTCTACCTCCACAGACAGAGAGGGATGCACAGCACATGAGCAGAGAGAAGACATGGGGCAAGATAGATAAAAACAGATAAAACAAAAACAAAAAACTCCAAACTTAGAGGATCTGAATGGGACCAAGACTGGCCTAATATTTCAAGATTCAAGCCTTGATTGTACTATACTTAAAATCTAACATTCCAATACAAAAACTACTGTGAAACTCAGTGTGCAGTGCTTCTTAGCTTTGTGAATTATTATTAATACACAGTGATTCAAGAGTTAAAAAATGCAAAAACAATATAGAGTTCCAGCAATTGCTACTGTAATCCCAAAAATGTCAGGCATGAGAGACAGTTTACACTTAGTTATGAGCCAGTAACTAAAGCAACAATTAGCTAAAACAATGCGAGTTCACCCTCTGTTAAGTCAACCTCTGTTTCAATACTTGATTATCAAACACACCCCAAAAAGGGCCGGCAACCAAGGTTTGGTCCCCTTGTGGGAAAGCATGGCTGCACTTCTTTTGAAAATACCCAAACAGGGAAACAGCAAAACAGTAGAGAGACACTCAGTATATTTAGGGCTCATTTAACAGAACGAAAGTCTGTTCAAGACCAACAGAAGTGGATAATATGATTACTACTACTACAACAACAACAACAACAACAACAACAACAATAATAATAATAATAATAATAATAATAAAAGGTAGCATTGATTCTGTAGAGCTGTGTGGAAGATAAAAATCAATGATTCCCATTGGTCACTGGTTTTCTAAATCCCAATGTTGAACAGAGTCATTCCTAAATTAAAAATCCAGAGCAACCGCATTGCCAAAAATATTGCCGAACTTCATTTTTAAGAACAACATGCAGACTTTATGGCACACTTCAAATGCTGTGTATGTTCTGTTTTTTCAGCTGGGTCATGTAAAAGCACATTAAGTTTCTTTCTCAAGGGCAAAATACAGTATATCCTTTTCTTTGGTTTGCAGCCGTGAGGGCTTTATTGACAGACTCATATCCCTGACCAAAGCTGTATATCACCCCAGAAGTCATAAAGGAAAAAGACTATTAAGAGCAGAGGATTAAGAGGTGAATGGCTCTCAGCCTTTGTCCTCTGGACGAGGATTCAGACTCATGGGTGACCTCAGCTTCTGCTGCGGAAATTATCCCTGCAATTACTCAGGATATATTCCTTCGCATTAAAAGCAATCCACGCCACTGGTTTATGACCAACGGAAAAATGGTCTTGTTTTGGTGTATGATTTCCATTTTCTCCCATTGCTGGACTACTGCCACTTGTGTATAGCGACCCATGTTTGAATGCCTTTAGGGGAGATGATGAGAGATGTTTTGCTGCGAGAGGAACATTAGGATGCCTGGCATGGAGAGAGAGAAGACCTGGGTTCTAGTTACATAGAAAGGGGGTAATAGCTCAAAGCAACTGCAACACATTAACTTAAATAGTGGTTTTATGTCGCAGCAGGTCATTAGCCAACTCAATGCACAAGCTAATGTACTGATTGCTATTTAGACAAGTGCTACTGCTAGCAGAAAATGGTGGAAATTATCACTGATTAATCCTACAAAAGAAGATTGTAGATGTTTGAGTTGGAGTCAAAAGAAAGCTGATGGTCATTTAGAGTAGTGTAGGAGGAGGTCTTCTTTGTCTAAAAAGTTAGTGCATCAATCTATCAGTCAGTGAATTAGACCACTAGTCAGAGAGCTTTACACAGAAAAACACACATAGCGCTATTGCTTAGCACAAATTAGCATCCTGTCTTACCTTATTTAACTGTTTATCATATTGATTTGAACTCCTCTTCTTGCTAACAATTAATATCTTCACTTAAATAACAAAGAAAGGCAAATTGGGTGTGTAGTTAGACTGTGTAATTATTCTTTAGATGTCAACAGAGGTTTTACGCTAATGCTAATACACGTTAATACCAGAATAACCTAAAATGCTATCATGATGTATCTGAATGTAAAGTCAGACAGAAATCAATATTATTTTTGGCACCCCCGACTGACTCAGCAGGCTAAGACGCTGACACTATGACCAGAGGGTCACGAGTTCAAATCCTGGTCATGCTGTTTGCCATCAACAGCTGGGAGCCAAGACAGCCAAAATTGTCCGAGCTCTTTCTGGGCGGGTAGATGGCGCTCTTTCTCCCTATCACTTTCACATTGCAATGTTCACTGGCTCAGGCGTCTACTGATTGGTCCATTCAGAGCTTGGAATTCTGCGCTTTCCTCCGAGCGCATTGACTCCACAGTGCTGGTGTATCAGCGGTAGTTCAAAAAGAGCAACAGAGGAGGCCTGTGCTTGTCTTCACCCTCCTAGATTCATGGACATTGCAAAAGAGATAGGAAGAGGACTAATGGATGGGATGGGCTAATTGGCTACTACTACATTGGGAAAGGGATAAAAATTGGCAAAAATTGAATAAATAAAATTATAATAGAAATCAATAATATTTTCCTGAATATGGCCCATTTAACCTTTAACTGGAAATGATTTGAAAAACCAGGTGTCTAGAAAGTTCTTTAGTCATTTGATCTCTGCTTTAAAAGAGGGCTGAATGGTTCACAAAAACAGATGGTATTCTCATAACGGCCCCAAAATCTGTATTGTGATAAGGAAGTCATTGTGATAAATGTACACAGTAAACATGTTTGACACTAGTAATAGCTGAAATGCATTCTTTCTGGTCTTGACTTTTCATCAAAACAAAGCAGCATCAACAGAATGAGAATAAATTCCAATGATCACGTCAACACAAAGCTTAGCAATTCAGAAATATTTACAGTGCAATAACAATAATGTGACCTATGTTATCTCCAATAATGCCATAGCAGTGCTTTCCAATGGCGTGAAATATAATTATATGATGATCTGTTTGGCTAGCTTTCCCCTTCAGGCTCGGGTTTCTCCAAGCCCTGGGGAGTGGAAGAGGACGAGAAACGCTCCATTTACCCCTAGTGCGGTGGAAGCACAGTGGGGTTCCGTATAGCCCAGCCGGCCTTCCTGACACTGTGGGCTGAGTTGGGGGAGTAATGTCTCTGGCAGCCCCTAAACCCCAGAAAAACACACACCAGCATTCCCTCTCTTCTGCTTTACTTCCACATTCTCATCTCCTCTTTCTCCCTTCCTGAGTTGAGGAAATGGTGTGTGACTGGTGTTTGTAAGGGTGTTTTTTACAGACTGGACTGTTTTTTTTCCCTCACTTGCCTCCTCTGGTGTTGCTTGCTGTGCTTGGACACAGGTTTGAATGGCTGCTGTTTGAAGGACATTTATAAAAGTCAGGCTTCAGGACATTTACCATACACCCGGGATACATTTAAAGGATTAAGGAGAAGACATGGTAGGTTTTACTGATCACATGGACACAAGTCTTAAGTAACGCTTAAAGATGTTCAAAACTAAAGCTTTTTCTTGCCCCTCGTCCCATAATGACTCACCCATATAAATATATTTCAGGCATGCCCAATATCACATCAAATCATTCAGTGCAGAGTTCTCAATCCATCGCCAAAATAACTCCAAAAACTTTCCACATGCTCTTTTTTATTTCCTGAATCCCAGCCTGATTATTCAACGTTATTCCACATTATTCAAACAATCTCCCGATTTTCCCTTCATATAATTCCCCTCTACCATGCTCTTTCTCCTCGTGCCATGGCCAAACTGTTCCAGAACACCCCTATGTCCAGGGCCACTTTCAACCAGTTGACAGTCTTCCATTTACTACTATATCATTACGCCTTGAACCGTGAAACAAAAGTATGATGTATTACACACGTTCTGCCTGAGGCAAGCCCTGTTTACCCCATCATATTCACATACATTACACTTAATATGTCTTGAGTTGTCAGAAAATGTCAGCACTTATGGCAATGCCATAGTGGCACAGTAAAAAAACACTGCTGCTTTCCATAGAGGGGTTTAACATATACATCATAGTGTATTTCTATTCAAAACACCCTACACTTAAAGTCCATATGGTACAGTCCCTGTGACTAGCCATTCCTAAAGCATGTCCTAATTGTTTCACTGTAAACTCTATTTCATGTTTCATATGCTGTCTTATATTTATTACTGTAAAGTCATTGATGTTTAATGGTAGTAGGTCTATGGGGTGACTGGTGATGGGATATCACGGCTCTATAGCACCCTTTCTTCTGTGATTTAAACGCTAATATTTCCTGTGCAGGTCCACTCCGCAGACATGTGCACTGAGATGAAATATGATGAGTGCTCCTCAGCTCTGATTTTCAACTGAGCACGACTGGGGACTGGCTACAGGTCTTGACTGCTCCAGCTGCATGGCTGCCACTTAGAAGAAGTAAAAACAGACAAAGAGACACAGTGAGACAGATACAGTCAGATCATCTGAGAAGAAAAAGGGTGAGAGAAACTCCGGCCAGATATATGGTGGTTTTTACTGCAGCTGGCTTGTACTCTTACTTAACGCTCTTTATTTTTACACACAATATGTCAGTTTCAGAGCACACGGACCACGTACTGCAGTCGAACAGTTCTCAAGTCACCCGTGCTCCAAACCGTATGGCCCATACAAGAGTCCAAATGCTTACAGCTGCTTTCCTGACCATTCACGCAAAAGAGCAAACCTATACGTGTGGACAGGACCACTTTATATGCACATCTAAAAACACAGATTCATGGCAGGCGCGAAACATGTGCTAAGCACATTGTGAAACCTTCATCTATGAAGCTGCATTATTTCATGTTTGTTTGAACAAGTTCCATATATGACGTGTTGGAGACACTATGTTCTATATATTTCTCATGTATGGACGTCATTTTTTCTAGACATCCACATGAATATACTTCAGTTTTAATGCGCTTGATACACCAGAGGCCACGGTTTCTAATCCGGCATAGCCATCCTCTTTGCGCCCAGCAGACACACATGCAAAGCAGCTGAACAAACAGACAATACGTAGCAGCAGCGCTCTCCACTAGGCTGGCCGCCCTGGACACATTGTGAGGTGATGTCATGTAACAAGACCACATAATACACAGCCCCGAGCAGCTCGACGCTGATGAAGCCACACTTGGACGTGAAGCCGGAGTGCCAAATGTGCTAGGCCATCACCCCTGTGATTGGTAAAAACACTGGCGCCTTTTTACAGTGTAACCTTCGGTCGGTACTGTGTGATGTGTGGATGGACTGAGTTTGCGATCCCAGCCAAAACCATGGCTCATTAGTGCATATTAACACCCTTACACCTTCCAGGCATTTGATAATCCCAGACAACAAACAGCAGCACTGGGACCCTATGCGTTCTTGTACTGTACAAGTTGTATATAATACAGAGTTTAGTGAAGCACTCAAAGCTGTAAACCTCATGTGCTCTCACACTGACTAGTGTCTGCAGCAGACCAAAACTGTGCCCATGTGAGCCATAGCTGTGCGTGTCTCATCTGTCTGCCTGGACATATACACAGGCTACAGAATTCCCCATACACACCAAAGCTGCCAATCTGGAGTGTGTGTATATGTGTGTGTATGAGAGACAGCAAGTGTGAGGATGTGTGAATTCACCAATGTTCTCTCTGCTCAAGCTACCTCATGCTACTATTATGCTGTAGGGGTGTCATGATACTAGATCACAATACTCAATACCAAACATATACTCTGGCTATACATTAAAAACAACAACCACTGTCATTAATGCCAAACGTTTATTTGAAAGAACAGATATATTTCTACATTTTTACAGTTTAAGTAAGGTGTCATCTCTACAGAAAACTCTTCAAATATACCCTAAATACTGTATAAAAATGTATACTGATATATATATCAGAGGCGATTGCTCTAAGACTGCAAGGGAAGCTCAGCTTCCCCTAAAATGTCAAAAAATAAGTGATCAATAATATACTGTTGTGTGTACATATCATTGACTAAATATGCGCTACAACACACTCAACTTTTGTTCAGAATCAGCTTCTTATCGCTGGTAACGACGCGGCTTTCCTCTCACTCATTCCCGCAGCTTCACAGTGCTTTAAACAGGGTGGACGCTCAGCGTCCACAGACTTCAATGGCAAAGCAAAAAGTGCAGCGAAACGAGACGAGTCATTGGATGAATCCTGGGCTTTGTCCCGCCCATCGGCCGCTCAGCATCTCTAGGGGTCTATGGGGCAGTGGGCTGGCCTCGGCTGGCCCGGACGCTCAGCTTCTGCATGATGATTGGATGATCTGTCTGAGGCTGAATGCCTTTTTGATTGACAGCTAAATGAGCGAATCAGCGATCTTTTGGTGTAAACATCCATGGGAGCATTTTTTAAATTTTCATTCTGTTCTGAGTTGAACTGAAGACTTTTCTAATCCTCTTAGCAGCATTTTCTTTGTTAAAAACGACTAGCGACAAATCAAGCTTTTATTTCTGGTGTTTTTTTTTGTAGCTCCTTGTGTTTGGAGACTGACTTCTATCACTCCTTTTGACTTCTATCAAAGTTTCTGGCCAGCGGGTGCTGCTGAGCCCCTCCACCATCACAAAGCACTCACAGGCAGACACACTCACACTAGCCTCACGCCAGTCCCAGCTAGCGAGCTAGCAGGTGTAGAGAGCTTCTCCTGTTTAAAGCGGCTCAAGTCTTACACCCGCAACACCATGAGCCAAGGCCGTTTAAGCAGCCTAGCTCTGCTGGCCATTGAGAGGACACTAGTCAAGTCCCTGGAAAAGTCGCCTTGTTGGTACGACAGGGTCACAGATCATTTTCTTGAAAAGGAATGGAGGGTAGAATTTACGTATAAATAAACCAACACATTTTATGATGTAGCCCAAAATTGAGCTTCCCCTCCTTGAAAGACCAGCATCCACCACTGATATATATATATATATATATATATATATATATATATATATAAAGAGAGAGAGAGAGAGAGAGAGAGAGAGAGAGAGTATATAATTTATTGTCAAATTTGAGTACTAAAACATTTCAACACTTTCTAATCTCGGTGCAGCTCTAGTATGCTGTCAACTGACCATATTACTGCACCTGAATCTGTCTGTGCTGCACAAAGTCTTCAAAAGGGGAAGTTCTATAGTACATTTTGCATAAGATTTGGTTAATTCATGTCAGTCATAGGATATATTTCTGTTTATACAACCCATAATGAAACATCTTTGCTTGAATCTACACTAAGGGTGGTTTCACACCTATACATTATACATTCACACTATACATTGTTTGGTCCTGACTTTTGGACTTTTCCATTTGGTTTGAACCAAAATAGCAGGTGTGAAAGGGGCTGCGTAACCACGGTCCGGACCAAAGGTGCAAAATTTGGTCCGACCAAAAGAGGTGGTCTCGGTCCATCTACTGAAACGGTCTGGTTCATGTGTAGTGTGAAAGTTATTTTTTTAGAAGGTTCAGACTTTCAGACCAATTGCAAGAAGTTGAGGCAGGCGTTCCACATCCATTCAACAACAACAACAGAAGAAGTAGAAGTAAATTATTTTCTTAGAGGATGAGAGAGAAATGAGATGACAGGACGGCTGAGCAATGCCACTTTAAGGTAAACACACGCCAACGTTAGACACATCCTTTTACAAACCAATCAGTATCAAGTGTAGGATGATGCCCCCATGAAAGTAATGATGAGAGGACGTAGGCGTATCATACAAAAGTCTTTGGTGCGCTCACAAAAATGCAGTGTGAAACAAAACTAACCGGTCCAAATATATACAAAGTAACAAACACACAAGTCTTGGTTCAGACTTTCAGGTATGAAAACGCCATAACACAAAGTTTTGGGGTCATCTAGATTTTTTTGGCAACATATACTTTACTCCAGAATAACATTTTTTGTATGACCACCATCAAATCCACAAATACTGCTCCTGATGTGCTTATAGGCTTTAGTACAGTTGTTTACTCTCTGCTGGAAGTTTAATACACATTTTACAAAAGACAACATTAACATACATTCACTTTTTCAGGGTAAATGAGCATGTTTATATTAACTTTTATAAACTTTTTTAAAACTAAAAACCTCATAAAAATGGTCTAAGTAGGTTGTATGGAGTCAGTGCAACTTAAATAAGTGAAAGGTCTGTAACTTTTTACTAAGACTGTAATTCTCCAAGTAATACTGTTTGGTTAGGCTTTAAATCACTTAAGCATATTGGTACCACAGCTTACTATGGCTGGAAGTGGAGAATTTCAGTCCAGACCACCAGTTTGTATCAGCCCACAAAGGACAGAAGAGAAACCACGGATGGTGGCGAGGACTACAGCTTGGAGAAAGAGGGGAAGAGGTCAGGCTGTGGAGAATAATACAGAAGGAAAAAAAGAAGAAAGAGGACAGACTATCACAGTGAATGGACCTGTCCTGACCTCTGGTGCCTGAGCCATTTAAAACACCTTCTTAACCTGGATCCACTGCACACACGTTACACATGTACTCACGCATAGTAAACATCAGCACATTCTTAACCCTAGCAACCTAGAAAGCACTACTGCAAAGCCTTGTCTGTGTATGTAAACTCTCTATTTATGACTGGATTTTATTTTTCAATTAAACTGCTAATAACGCAAGTTAACAACGCATTGTCCTGTCAATTTGACAGATTCACTAGCAGCTCATTACTCTTACTACAAAGTTACAGAGTTACAGGTCTTTCCTATCAGCAGCTTTTCAAGCATAGCCACATAGCATCTTCAGCAATGCAGATATCAAATAGAAATAGACTTGACAGACACTGAAAGATTTTTTTTGGACGCTAATGGTTGAAAAACCAAAAGTTCAAAATCGCTGATATCCGTCTCAGCGACGGGCGGTGAGGGAGTCTCTGCTTTCTCCTGAATACACAAACAATGGAGCTTTAAAGTCTAAATGCTTTTAACAGCTCTGCTACTGACTCGCCAGGCCTGGGGATTTTCTCCTGCCTTTCCCGTGCACTCAGCTGCTTTTCCTTGAAAAGCTACTGTTGAGTTCTGACACTGAAATCAAAAGGGAATTCCAAAATAAAGTCTGAAGAGTTAATTGCTGCTGCCTTCACTCAAAAGTGCGCCTTAATTGATAGCGTGAAAAGGTGCAGCATTTGTGTGAAAGATTGATTTTGCAGCTCTGGAAGAAACACAATACAAACATTCCCAAGTAAGGGGTGTGCAGAGGAATCTCCTTTGGATCGGACTACCATGCATCCGCTTCAGTCCGCTGGGCCGCTGCACACAATGTCAGCAACAGGAGAAAGATGATGAATATTAGAAATTGGAGTGGAGTTGTGGGTACATGCACGGCCTGCGAGAGAAGGAGGAATCCCGATCCTTAGCCAGAAATACATACAAACTGCTGATATAACATCCAGCACTAACAACGCAACTTTTTTTAAAGAAGTCCTAAAAATACAAGTTTATATCAGAATATTATGAACACACCTGTTTTGGAATTAACACAGCCCGGGACGTCACAGATGCCACATCACAGAGTTTGCCACAAATATAAATAAGCAAGCACACGAGTCAGTTGTAGCAGAGTGCAAAACAGTCCTGCGCAAAGGACTCAAATGGAATGATATTGATAAGGACATGAAAATCAGATACCAGGCAAAGAGTTGTAGCATCTCACAAACCTCTAAGTTTATGGAATGTTCTAGAGTCGCTGTAGTGAAGTTGTATTGAGAATGGGCTTGTACTTGGAGTGCCTTCCACACACACACACATTTATACTTACAGGGGTTGGACAATGAAACTGAAACAGCTGGTTTTAGACCACAGTAATTTATTAGTAGGTGTAGGGCCTCCTTTTGTGGCCAATACAGCATCAATTCATCTTGGGAATGACATATACAAGTCCTGCGCAGTGGTCAGAGGGATTTTAAGCCATTCTTCTTGCAGGATAGTGGTCAGGTCACTACGTGATGCTGGTGGAGGAAACCGTTTCCTGACTCGCTCCTCCAAAACACCCCAAAGTGGCTCAATAATATTTAGACACAAAGACTTGCTGTCTTGGTCACAGATGCGCCAGCAAGACGTGCACCAACAATTTGTCCTCTTTTGAACTCTGGTATGTCACCATAATGTTGTGTGCATTGTAATATACTTTATAACTGTGCTCTTACCTGCTAACTGAACCTTCACACTCTGCTCTTACTGGTGCAATGTGACATTAATGAAGATTGGCCACCAGACTGGTCCAATTTAGCCATGAAACCTCCCACAGTAAAATTACAGTTGTTTCAGTTTCATTGTTTAACCTCTGTATATAGCGCCTTTCTAGACATCCAAGGATGCTTTACAATTGACACATTTCATATACACACACACAGGCGAGAAATGGCAGCCAGTCATGCACAGCGTACTTTCAACCGGAAGCGACCGTCCACCTGGAGGACTGCATCGAGCACTAGGGGGATCACCCAGAACAGAGTGCCAACCATATCTGGGCACCTAACCCCCTAACTGCTCCCCGGGTGCCGGTGGATAAGGGCTGCCCACTGCTTCGGGCACAAATTCTCACAGCCTAGTGTGTTCACTAGTGGGGGTGTGGGTGTGTTTCACTGCATGACTGGGTTAAATGCAGAGGTCAAATTCTGTTGTGTGAAAAATCACATTGGCTATTGGTTCATCTTAATCTTAAAATTATTTGGTACAGTGGCTGACGCTGTCATAAACCATTTGCTATAAAAGCAGGCATCACAACTAAATAAACTACCAAATGGTATTACACATGCACTGCAGAAGGGTGTGGGAAACTCAACAGATACAACCCAGAAGGCGAAAACGATGTGAAAGATCTAGGACGCTGTCACACTTCTCTGAACATTCCCAGACAAGAGGACAACACATAAAACCCATTACATTTATTTACTTTTTCAACAAACATCTTTGTTTTTAACAAGGCCAAAAAGAACACTCAATAAGGGAAGACTGAGCTCTGTTTTTATTGTGCAGAGGTTTAGCCTTAAAACAGGCTCAATTTGCCTCGGACATATTATGGGCTTCAGAAAAACCCAGTCTTTTACTGTGAGAGATGCAATTGTGTGCAGCATGTGGGCCGTTGTTTGTTTCCTTTTTTACATTTGTACTTGTTTACACAGACAGAAGCTGCGTGGTTTCTGTTCACCTGGCTCTGGATTCCCTGTAGGCCATTTTGATCAGACAAACTAAATACATGTGTGACAACCAGCTACCAAAAACAGAAACTTCCCCAAATCTACGTGTATTAGAACTCAGAGGTCAGGCCAAATCCCTCCAAAATCCACAGTGTTTCAATGAGGGGGTAGCGGGGGACTCTTGAGTATAGGATGTACTCTGATCTGACGGAGCTCAGGTGGATCATCACGATGGACCACAGCCCACTTTCCACTCACTCCAACTTTCCAATGAGACACCAAAGCCCCAGATACAACTCACATCATCCTTCTGAGCACAGACTCCATGCAGATTCCCTCTGGTCATCTAATCTGACTCTCTCTTTTGATGGTGAAATTTGATTCGATACAATGTAGAGTGAGCCTAGGTATCTGCTCAGGTTTCACTGATTAGAAAGATCAGTTGCTTTGTCCATGTCTTTTCTTCCATCAAATTGTATATAAAAAGTCGGATAGCCTGGAGACGCTGAGGGACCAATGAATTCCAAGATGCAAGAGTCAAATTTATACCTGAATACCAGGGCACTGATCTCTGATGTAAAACTCAGGTTATGGAACATGATAATAAGCCATGCAACATGACAATAGAAGATGTCAGATGAGGTTACAGTACCAGTCAAAAGTTTGAGCACACTTTTTATTCGGTTGTTTTTCATTATTTAAAAATAGTCTGCATTGTAGATTCATACTAAAGTCATTAAAACTATGAAGAAATACATATGTATTTTTTTTATTTGCCATTTTCTCCTCTTCCCAATGTGGTAGTAGCCAATTAACACATCGCATCCACTAGGGGGCTCTCTCCATCACTTTGCACTGTCACTGACTCTAGGAGGGTGACGACAAGCACAAGCCTCCTCCGCTGCGTGTGATGCAGCCACTGCCTCCTATCGAACTACAGCTTGATACACTGTCATAGGGGAGCCAACGCGCTCAGAGAAAAGCGCAGGGTTCCCAGCTCCGAATGGACCAATCAGTAGACGCCTGAGCCAGCAGACATTGCAATGTGAGAGTGATAGGGAGAGAGAGCGCCATCTACCCACCCAGAGAGAGCACTGCCAATTTTTGCTCTCTTGGGCCCCGGCTGTTGATGGCAAACAGCATGACGGGGAATCAAACTTGCAATGCTCTGGTCATAGTGTCAGCATCTTAGCCTGCTGAGCCACTTGGGCACCATACATATAGAATTATTTAGTAAACAAACAAGTGTTAAACAAACCAGAATATGTTTATATTTTACATTCTTCACAGTAGGCACCTCTTGCTTAGATGCAGCTTTCTTGGCATTTTCTCAGTCAGCTTTATGAGGTAGTCACCTGGAATGGCTTTCAGTTCACAGCTGTGTGTTGTCACGAGTTCATGACTTGCATTTCTTGCCTCTTAATGTGTTTGAGACATCAGTTGTGTGTCTACTTTGAAGAATCTAAAATCTAAAACATGTTTTGGTTTGTTTAACACTTTTAAGTTTACTACATGATTCCTTGTATGTTCCTTCATAGTCTGGATGACTTCAGTATTCATTTACAATGCAGGAAAAAAAAAACACTAAAAGGTGTGTCCAGACTGGTAATGTATATATTCATTAAAATGCTAATTAAAACACAAGCCGCTGTGAAAGGCATGTGTGTCGTTTGTTAAATAAAATAGTCTTTGTTTATTATAACAACTTGGTGAAAGTCAGAACAGAAGTTGGTGGCCGTACTTGAAGAAATGCAGATTATTCCACTTTAAAACGTATATCAGTGGTTTCCTTTCTTCCATCTCTAGTCTCTTGTCTTAATCACTTTATGTAGCTCACCTTTAAAGCACGTCTGGTTAATGTAAACAAGGAAGCACCTCGTAACACTGAGTTCTTTGCAGTTCCTCCATCCAAGCCAGTGGGAGTTAGTGTTCTTACTGGTCCATTTAACAGGCCAGTGAAAGTGGCGAGATCAAGGAGCTGTTCCCCTCTCGTGACCCTGAACCACAGTGGCCAACATTACGCAATCTCCGACAGTAGTCTCTGTGCAGGAGCCTCAGCGCCACGGCCCAGAGCTTAATTGGCCTGAAAGCAGGGTGATGTGATTGGGTCTGACTAGCCTCATGAGCTTACCGTGCACTGTGCCGAGCTTTTACATCACACACACACACACACAAGTTTTACTGAGGGTGACGCCAACCTCCCACTTAACAATTGTTTTAAGACAGAGTGGCCAATCAGGGTTATGAACAAGACTGCTTCAGGAGCAATTAACCCTGTTGTGCAGGATGAAGAAAGGGAGAAATGGAGAAAGAGAGAGGCCTAGGTCCTAGTTACATCCAAGTAGAGTGTTTCTCCTCTCATTAGTCTTATGTCCTTATCGCCTTATGTCTTTCTCTCTCTCTCTCACTCGCTTTCTCTCTTTCCTTTATAATTGGTCAGCCTTCCCAAACCAAATTGCTGGCTGTTCACTTATCGCCTCAGAGCAGGCCAAGCCAATAAAAGTCATATTCGTGCACAAACAGACAGCCAAACCTACAAGGGGGTGGGAGAGAGAGCGAGAGAAAGACATTTGAGCATGTGTGTATGTGTGGGGGTAATTGAGCACAGAAATCCAAAGTCAAAATCACAGTGTCAGATTCACACTCCTCCAAGCTGTGAAGTACGGAAAGAATACAGTGTAAAAAAACAGTACAAAAGCACTTTGGTAGTACTTAAGTGTGTGCATGCTAATTGATTTAGAAGCATAACCCTCAAACACAGTAAGATATTAGACATGTACAAACGAGACCTATATCAGTACAATCACTGCAGACACACATTACAGCATCTACGATGAATGGAAGTAGATAAAATTTGAGAGAATCTGAAAATAGTCCTACCTGTATGATTCTCTATCTAGACAGTACCAGGACATGATGCAGAGACTGTAAGAGACACAAAGAGTGACAGCAGTGAAGAAAATACATGGCAACCATATACAATGCCACATCGAAAAGTTTTTTAAAAGTTTTTCTGTGCAGAGTTTAATTCAAAAACGTCATTCATTTCATGTAAAGTGACATATTTCAAGCCTCTTTTTTTACTGTTGATCAGTTTGTTGATCATAAATCCAAAATCTCAAATTCTTTGAATATTTCATTTAGAGTGCTATTCAAACAGTATTAACATTAAAACAAAAACAAGCTTTGAAATATGTAACTTCATGTGAAATGAATAAAAATACCTTATACTGTTTACCTTTTTGAATTTAATTTTTAACAAAAAAAAAAACTTTTTCACAATAATATGAGAAACACAGTAACACAGTGTACAAGTGAATTTGGTATATTTATGTTCAAGAGGAGTAAACACTGGTTAAAAGTTAACTTACATCATTAATAAAGTACTACACATTTTTGTTTTTGCTAAATATTACAGATTATATACACACCTCTATTAGATAGAGAGAGATAGAGAGAGAGAGAGAGAGAGAGATAGTACTTTATTGATCCCTTTAGGAGGTTCCTTCAGGGAAATTATTACACATAAAGAGCTGCAACATAATTAAAGTTATTATATATTATTATTATTATTATAGCTAGAGTTTCTAAAACCAAGAGTAATATACTGATAGCCACAAATTACATTCTCAACAATAACTAGTTTTAATCAGATATTTTGATAACTCTAGTCACCTTACATCTTTGTACATGTTTGGAATACATCAACACTTTGAAACTCAACAAGCTGAGTTTATATACATTTGAGGCATTTGGAAGACACTTTTATTCAAAGTGACTTACTTTGGAGTGCCCTGCTCAATGGTACTTCAGTCGTGACCTGCCTGGGGATCAAACCGACAACCTTCAGGTCGCCAGACCAGATCCTTCACCACTAGGCCACGGCTGCCCCCGTATAGCATGCTTAAAGGAAAAAGCAAGCCTTTCAACTTCAGTTTACATTTATTGTGAACTGAAATTGGTTTTACAGCAGAATCTTGGAATAGACTGAGAACGATCATCGGTGGTAATAAAGAAGGATTTCTCAGGGATTCAAGGAGATTTTATTGTCATTCACATCACGTTATACACGAGGTGAAATGAAATTGTGTTGCCACAGTTCCTGTTTCACCCCAAGGATTAAAAATATAGAAAAACAAAACCAGTACAGAACCTGAGTAAAGATACATATAAATATAATGAAGGCAACATTATATTTATTTTAAAGAAAAAGTGAAAAAGTGACCATACATGTTTAAGGTGACCGGTGTGTGTAAAGTGACAGTGCAGTAGAGTTCAGATACAGTTTAAATAGTAGTCAAAAGTACTTCCTGGGAAAAAAAAGCCTTACTGTAGATCCTTACTGTAAAACCCTGCTTAAAACTATTAGCTCCCATGTGTGAATAAACGTCAGCCTGCTAAACACATTAGTCCATTTCAGGCCAGCTCAAGGAAGTGTTTGACATGCATAAATGTGTTATTTACATTACATCTATAGCAACATTTTGCTGGATCTATGAATGGAAACTGATTTTTTTATTTACATGAGATATGGACATCCATTGTTTATTTGGGGATGTTTAGTTGTATCACCACATCTTTGCTGTGTAGAGGCTGTGCTTTATACTGGATAGCCTTTACTAGGAGTTGTTTACATGCTTCAAAGTGGTGAATTAGCAGGTGCCAAGATGAAAAACGCATGAGTAAATCCTGTGCCTTATAGACACAAATGCAACTTGATGCTAGTTTTGTGATACAAAAATTCTTCAGGGTGAATCTCGAGAAATATCTGTGCATTTGTCAATATTTGACGTTAACAATACTGTGAGAATAGGAGACCAAAAGCATGTTTTGCTTGAACCTACTTAACAATAAAATATAAGGGCTACAATTTATTGAGTGTAAAGTTAGCCCTGCTCATATCTGTGTCAGAGAACACTGGAGTAAAATCAGATGTTTTGAAAGCTGACATATTGGAATTTGAGTTTTAAGAAGCTGTGAAAGAGCATTACGGTTCCAGACCACACTAACCCAGTCATGTCCTAACCCTACACGTGCATGCTTAAGTGACTATGAATGGCAGATTTCCTGTGCAAACCTCTATCTTGATTATTCAGCGTTTATATCTGTCCAGCATGAAGAATAATAAATGGCGTTTAGTTCAACACAAGGGCCTTTGTAAGTCTTCAGCAGTCACAGCGGAGATAGTTGAGATATTCCTTTTTGTCAAATAAACTGTCAGCCCAGCCATTAACATCTGTCTGTGAACGCGCCCTCTACTGCCGCCTTTATCCACTCACTCATCTTCACTCATCTCTGATTCTCTCTTATCTCGCTCTTTATCTTTCTCTTCCTCATCAGTTTGTTTTTCCACCCTGGCAAAAGTGAATATACACACACTGCACAGATACACTGCTCAGAAAAACACACACACAAGCCGGAGTGGACTAATCTCAGCACACTAATCAGCTCTTTACTGTTATTACTGGTGTACATATACATACAGTGCCGGCAGATGTTTTTCCACTGAGGACACACATCAAACAGAGCATAGAAAGCTGAGGATTCTTCCTGATTGCACGACAATTATACACACATTATATAAACATGTGACAGCTAATACTCACAAAGGAGCATATATTACAAACACACAGGCTTCAAATCAGCTGACACTTCTCAAAATAAACACAGCTCATATTCTCCAAGGCTGTATGCACAAAAATATACATCTACGGGGATACAGTGATCACGCCTCGGCATGTACACTATTCCCTTATTAATACTAAATGTACACATATCCTTTCACCACCTTTCTTCACACAAATGTAAACCCAACACACACACGTGCTGCGAGTCGACTCGGAGAGTGCAGAAGGTGTGCGAGATCAGCCCGGCTTGGAAGCCCTTCTTCCATAAGTCTTGGCACGAGCGCATGGAACATGTAATTGAATGAGGAACAGCTTCTCGTCGAATCAGGACACTTTTCTGGCTGCCCAATAAAAGCATGAGGTCGGTGTGGGTTTCACTCTTTTGTTGCTTTTTATTCGGCCTGCCGCTCTTTTATTTGGTTAGACCCTCACTGTTCACTCTGCATTAGCCTGCTGCCAAGGCATGCATAATGTCATGAACTTGTGTTGTTCAATATTGAACAGAGGAAAAAAAAGAATCAGATATACAGTAATAAAGAGTGGAAAAAATTGCATGTCCAAGCCCCGCTGGCTGCTACGGGAGTCCTGCTCCTGCTCGTCGACTCCTGCCAGGATTAAGGAGCGCTGAGCTCGTGGACCCAATTTGGCTCCACAAGCCAGACCACAAGAACATGGACTGTCTGTGTTCCATCACTCTCTGTATTGGATTGAAATGTAGAGATACTGAGGACTTCCAATGCTGCAGACACACACACACACACACACACACACACACACACACAGACCTACATAAAGGCAACACTATTAACAGACACTAATGTATCTGCATTTGGTTGTGCTGTCTATCATCTGTGAGTCACTGACAGAATTCAGGTAAAATCTGATGTATAATAAACGTCATAAATATACATCTGATTTTCTTTAGTAATGTATACAGTGTGCAATACATACTAACCAGCCATAATATTAAAATGACCTTGTTTCTAGGCTCTTTGTCCATTTAATCAGCCCCACTTACCATTTTGGTAAGACTAAGTATTATTTTGCTGGTGGATTATTCTCACTATTGTAGTTACGCAAAAAAATTTTGTTTAGTTTAGTTTAGTATTGTAGTTGCGGCCAAAAATTCCTGCATAGATATGTGAAAGACTCATTTGTAGTTATCACAAATGCTAGATTAGTGTTGTTGCCACCAAAGGTGACACAACTAGGTATGTGGTTAAAATTACTTAATCACATAGGACCATTACATTACATTACATTACATTTAGTGGATGCTTTTATCCAAAGCGACTTACAATAGTAGGAAAGTACAAATGCGAAAAATACTAAAGTTAAATAATTTACATTTTGATATCGAATGCTGAGTGCATATCAGTACTCATGGGGAGTATTTGGTATCACTAGAGCAGGTGCTCTTTGAAGAGCTCGGATTTTAGGAGTTTCTTGAACCCAGTGAGGGACACCTCTGCTCTAGTGGTGGTAGGCAGCTTGTTCCACCATCTGGGAACTACTGAGGAGAACAGTCTGGATTGCTTTGTGTGAATGTTAGGCAAAGCAAGGCGACGTTCAGTGGAGGAGCGCAGCGACCGGGCAGGGACGTAAGCTTTTAAGAGCGAGTACAGATAAGAGGGAGCCTGCTCTGTCATCACCTTATAGGCGATCGTGCAGGCTTTGTGTTTGATCCGGGCAGCAATCGGAAGCCAGTGTAGCTCAATGAGCAGTGGGGTGACATGTGCCCGTTTTGGATGGTTAAGTTGGTTTAGATGGTTAAGTTGACCAAGTTGGTTCGGCTATCTTTTTTTCTCTTAATAAATGAAATTATCACTGAAAACCTGCATTTTGTATTCACTCAGCTTATCTTTGTCTGATATTCAAGTTTGAAAATCTGAAACATTTAAATGTGACAAATGTTTAAACAACAACAAAAAAATAAATAAATCTGTAAGGGTGCAAATACTTTTTCACAGCACTGTATGGTAAGTGGTGCTGATAAAACAGACAATGAGAGCAAACACAATGACTGATTAATGTTATGGTGGACTGCTGAGCACTGAAGTAGAACTTTAGCTTCTAGAAATATAAAATTCTGGCACATTGCTGTTTGTGTCAAATAACCAAGAAGCCATGACGCCACTGTGGTTTCATTGCATGTGTTGACTTTATTTTAGACCTCAGTAAACAAAGCTTTTTAAATGTATTAGTACTTTGTGCTATTCTTAGCACTACAAACAAATAGCTCATGTTCATTTGACTGTTTTATTTACTTATTTATTTTTCTGAATAGGAACATTAGAGGCTTCAAAGAAAAAAAACAAGGCTATCAAATCAAACTCTTTCTCTGGTTACAAGTCAATAAATGCCCCCTTTTGGATTTTCTTCTGGGCTGGTGCATCCTTAACGTTGTGTGGATGGCTGAGGTTCACATCATGCAAACAGTGGAGCGTGCTCTGGCAGGGACAGTTAAATGGCATGAAACTGAAGATGTTCCTGTACTAATATGTGGTAAGCACTGGTGATTTGGTATATGTAATGTATATCAACTAAAATTCCACTGGCACCGACATACACAGTCTCAGCATGTACAGCTGATTTTCCCTGGAATCAAAAGGTCTGTGTGTTTGTAGCAGAGACAGGCATCGGAAAGACAAGTAAAATTACGGCCGAAGATGGCCCAGGATCAAGTATGAGTGCAGTCTTTTATATGTGGGATTATAGTGTGTATACAAGGCGCAGAATGTTCCTTTCTGTGCTCTGCTGTTACACACAGGTTTGGGTTTCAGTCGTGTCCCTTGTAAATCACAGTCAAATGCCTAATGTTTAGTGCAGCTTTGTGGAGTGGCCCTGATAAAGCTCAACCTTTTCCTTCGAGACATCTAAATGGGAAACACTTTTCAACACAAACTCCTCAACCCACATCCGCCTGGGCACACATACATGTGCACATGCACGCACATGCTGACAACTTCCCTGGACTTAATTACCTCCCCATACAGCCTAATTACGTCTGAGTGCCAAATCAGGAGAATGCTCTATATTGTAATTTTCAGACATGCCCTGAGACCTCTCCCCTGACCCATACGTAATTAGCCAACTGCTTCACTGCTAAGTGGATATGTAAATTTTCCAGCTTGCCACCATAATTGCATAAACATTTGTGCCCACCGCAAAGTATTTTGAATGATCAGTGGGAGGAAAGTTTCTCCTGTGACTAAAAGGAGATGTAGAGGACTGGAAGAACTGGAAGACAGTACAAACACTCGCGGATGTTGAAATACAAAGAATCTTTACTTTGTAGCTGATACATTCACATTGTTATGTCAGGGAAAGGTCAGGACCAGAACAAAGCTGAGCAAACAATTAATCAGTAGTCATGAAAACGATCAAAATCACAAGGCAAAGAAGAAACAAGAAGACAAAGCCAGAGTCATACATTAGGACCATGTACAAAGCAAACACTTTATAGTGTATAGAAGTTGGCAATACTTCACAAAGATGCTACCTAACTACTTCGAATGCTACTAATGCTAATATTTAGCCCATGAAGTGTCTTCAGGAGTGAACTAGACATTCAGCGATGAAGGCCAGGGTAAGTTTTCTGACTTGCTGACGGGTTTGAGGGTTGAGACATGTGATTCTTCAATGGCTCCTGGAAATTAGAGTGCATGGGATTGTCTAAATATTTAATAGAACTGGTGGAGGACATTGTGGGGCTAGAAACATTGTGCTGGTACAGAAAGTGTGACAAAGACACAGTGATAATCACGATGATAAAAAAGATAAACAATGCACTGACGAATTGTTGTAGTAGTTCTGGACCAATACACATTTTTTAAATGGATGAGATGTTGGCAAAGTGACATTTGAAATCAATAAATCCTCAATGCTGTATTTATGCTGACACCTTTTGCAGTTGAGGCTGTGTTTAACACTGGACAGGACAATGCCAGGCTACTGAGGCATCATCTGCCAATAGCCATCAAAGTAATGATTGTACTTGAGGCTGGGTGAGCTGGTGTCAGGGAGGGCAAAATTATTTCGATCAATGTATAAGTGAAACACAAACCTTGACATGTTTTTATCCACATCCTTCAGCTGCATGCCAGCGTCTGGTGTTGTTTTTCTTACCCATCGTTTTGAACTCTGGCCAGTAAAATCAGCTACTGGCCTCTGGGCAACATGCTTTTCATGTTTTATGTGTACACTCGCATGTGTTTCTACGTCAAAACAACTTTCAGTGTATTCCTTGGGTGAGGTACACAAATATAATTAGAAGCCACACCAGAAACCTGCTGTAATTCTGAGGGAAACATTTACTCATATGGTGCATGACACAGATAAAAGAATGTGTGTTGTCTGTAGCTTCTTACCGTAGCCATCGGAAAGATGCTGAACCTGATCTCAAGGGCCTTATCCATGTAAAGCACCATGGCCTCAATCCATGTTTCTCAAAATAATGACCAATGAAGCATTTCGACAGTCTTCAAACAACTCATCCAATATAAACACAAAGTGTGACTCAACCCCAGCCAACTACATATCAATCCCACTGACAGAACCAGAATCTCTCCAAACCCAAACTTTGTAGGCTGCTACAGTAAATCCAAAACACATCTCCTACAGGATGCTGGTGTACTGAGCACAAATCCAGATGCAGATGACACCACACTTTCCACACCTGAGGGCGGAACAAACTCACATGCAGAATCAATCATAAATAATCATAATAAACGGGCCGAGACAATAAAATCCCCTACGCTGCTACTTTAAATGCAACCGTAAAAGGAAAAATGTAACCAAAAGTGGTTGTGGGCTTCTTAGAGACAAAGGTCAGTTTAAGAAAAACAATACATGTAATGCAATACTAGTCTCCAAAATTAATAGTGCTCATTTGTTCATTTGTTGAGAAGTGGTTCCCACTGGCATTGATTCCTTGCGGATCACGACCCTGCTGGGGTAGCACCGCCTACCTGGCCACAGGACAACAACAAGTGAGTCCTGCCTGCCATGCTTTAAGAACATAAACAAGAAAAAGTCGTACAGGGCCTCTTTTTTTGTAACAACTCAATCTGCCAAAGAGAGTGAGATTCATGGAGGAGTGCGTCTACAATAACACATAAAATGCTGCTGTGTGAAGCAGGACTGGCTTGTCGGGAGGTGATGCTGAAGGCCTCCATGGAGAGGGGTCAGTGGAAAGAGCAGAGAGTGACTCTGGCTGTGGGATCTAAGTACAAGCTCTGGCTTTTTGCTCAGAATTGATGGCATGATGAGCGTGTTTTCACTCTAAATTTTCCGATCTTTCTCAGTCCAAGATAAAAGAGAAACAAACATGTTGCTGAAGACTTTCACAATGGTTTATGTGGTTTATGCTTCAGACACTGGATGTCCTAGCAGTGTTAACTATTTGAACTAGAGCATTTGAGTACAGTTGTGGGGTCTCGGAAGGGTAGAGGAAATCTCTTTAACCACAATGGCTGTTGTTTTTGTTATGAAAGCAACTAAAATAGAACCACTTTTAGACTAAAATAGAACCGCCTTATACACTGTACCTTTGCTGCTGCCAATGCATTCCTGGGGAGAATTCCCTGTAATTTGCATGGAATTTCTTGGAGAACTGACAACTGGGGAGTGGGAGGAAGAAAACAGGTTGGATTCCATGTTTATTTTTTAACAAAAGCACTCAATAAATCTGTCTAGGTCTGAGGCAAGTGTGCAGAGGAGTAACAACAGAGCTAAGTGCAAAGGACTGCAGCCATCAAGGCCTGCGAACAGCCAAAGCCTGAACGCAGAGTGGACCTCTCAGCATCAGTCAGATTCATCCCAAACCACAGGAGCTCTATCGGCTCCAAAGCTCTCTGGAATATCAACTCCACTGTGGGGAAATGAAATGACGTAACTTACAAACACAAAGTCCATCAGAGCGACCACCAGGGTTAAATAAAGCAAGTGTGAGTTTTCCACGTTGAGCAAGGATTTGTCTTGCTTGCCAAAACCCACAAAAACTGACGACCTCAGATTGTGTTGACTGCGGGTCACGTTGATGTACTTAAGTTGCTCCCATTTCTGATAGCTCCACATACACCTTCTCACAAGTGAACTATAATCTCCTCTATTACTTCAATTATGATTTTGGAGCCAAATGAGCATCGTTCAGAATTCTTTTCAAAAATCTACTTCATTAGCCTACTCCTCTCTGGTATGCTATGAAGGTTATGGGATGCCGACGCTAAGCCTGGGTCCTACAGGAGCCAGGACAGTCGGACGGCTGTCACTCTGGGAGGTGTGAGGGTGGGTGAGGGTCCAGTCAGTGAACTGAACGGACAAAGAGGAGTTTGTCTCAGCAGGGATGGCCGGGAAAAGCTGCGATTGATGGGGTGGCGTTGAGAGATGGAGATGTCAGCCAAACAGACAAGCTTTCAGAGCCTGAGCAGAGCAAAGGGCCTTCTAGGGGGGGCATGCCCCCCACCTCCCCGTCATCACCTTTCAGCTTTAGTGTGGTCAGTGGGGCTCCCCAAATCAGCCCTTACTGTGGCTTTAATATACTGCAGTGAGACCTGATCCATCCAAACAGGCTTCAACAGTGACCAATGTATCCCAGCAGTAAGAACGTATTAGACAGGCTGAAAACTGGCTGGGACAAGTGTATACACACACACACACACACACACGCACACGCGCACACGCACGCGGACGCACACGCACACGCACACGCACACGCACACATATATATTTACATACAGTATGTATCGTTTTTTTGGGCTAGAAATCTGGCATGGAGGGTCAGGGAGAGTCAGGAGACATTCATTCAGATTTATTTGAAGAAGATGACAGGCATAGCTTGAGTCCATCACAAATCTAGTCCACAAAACACATTCTTCAGAGTTTAAGTACAGTTAATTAAGGTGGAGGGCTCTAGGTTGGGATTAAGGTAAAGGGTGGAGTTTGAAGGTGAACAGCGGAGGGTCAGTGGGTGGAGTTTTTCGGGGAAAGGCCATCTTGTGTTGGTGAACAGTAGATACTGAATCTAAATTTCTTTCATGTGACATGAAGTAAGAGGTATTCTTTCATCCTCCAGCATCTCTACACTAAAACATCCAGTGTGGACAGAGAGAGTGACAGATGAATCAGCCTTTGTTTAGAACACATGTGGTAAATACATCAGGGACTTGGTAAGAAAAGACTTCAGTCTGCCCACCAGCAGCTCAGAGGTAGAAACTTGAGTCATATTCAAATAAATTCATGCCTGAAAATGTACACTTCAGGAATTATTTGACATATTATGGAAATCAACATATAGAAGTCAATATATTCACTTCAGGCTCAGTGTAAGTTTCACTCTGTGTTCAGTTAGTGTTGAATTAACTGCCCATAATGACAAAAACAACAATGCGAAGGTGAAATGTCTAAGACTATATACATGAAGGCAAGCTAATGCCTGCGCTAATATTGTCAGTGGAGATAACTTTCATTCAAGACAAGAAGAACTCAAGCCTGGCATTCCATCTGCTATTGATTAAAATATAATAATCAACCATGTGGACTGCATCACAATACCTCAGGTGTGATCTGCCCCCCACAGGCCTGGAGGATAATAACATGCCTTCAGGTAATAATGCTACCAGATGGATAGATTTCACTTTCAAACAATGAGGTCTCGTTGTACCCCAGAGCTTTCATTTTACACATGACGGATCTAATACAGTCTCTTTACATAGCCTCCAAAAGCACATGGTGTTGATCAAAGACACAACACTCTCATTCACTCAGAAAAAGTAATGAAAATCCTGTGTGGCTGTACGGAATTACATATACACCTACATACAGCACCCTTCACCTTTCATGTACTCCCAATTTAAATTGTCAGCACCCGTTTCCGAATTCCTGGGATAATGCAAAAACCTGCCTTGAGTTTGGAAGAAAATGTGCAGGTCTGGAATACAGCTCTCATTTGAAGAGACATTGGTCTTCCTGTACAAGTCTGAGATAGGGCAAGGGAGTGTGTATGTCACGCATGATACACAAGGACAGCATATCCTGAGTCTGTTGTGCTTTGGATTGAAGTGGGAGCCAAGATCAAAACATCCAGCCAGACCTACACACTCCTGGTCGTGTACTACAGAGAACATCAACAGTACATTGAAAGGAAGCTGAAAATAAATAAGCTTAACAACTTTAAACTTTCCTCAGAATAAATAGCCCATTTCTTAAAGAACCTGTGTTCCAAAAGATGGTTCTGATGGATTTCTTTTTCACGTTTACATTTCTAATAGCTTCCATAATAACTGGAGGACTGAAATGGTCTGAAATGCAAAGGGAAGTTTTTCAACACCCATCTATTTTATTGAGTTCCTAAGCCAAACATCTATGTTTGTAAAAAACACACAACAACCCATTATCACTGTTTTTGTTTCAAATTTCCTGGCCAAAACCATTTATCTGGTGATTGGTCCAATACATTTTTAACAAAAATTGGTACAGAAAGCAGTCAACTTCTTTATGATCCCAATGTCTTTCCAAACAACTCAAACATTACAAATGAGCGAATATTCAGCCCGAATTCACAGCCGTTAATCTTGTCTTTGAAAGGTTAAAATACCTTATGGTTGATAAAATGTGAAACTAATGAAGCACATAAGAGCGCATTCAGCCAGTGGATCAATGAGGAGATGCTGTTTGGGTTAGCAGAATTGGACTGTGCTTGAACCGGGGAGCTGGAACAAGGCGCTGAATTGAATTAAGCAGATACACTGGAATAGGCAGGGCAGGCCTGGCCTCAAGTGGTAATGCTGGAAGAACAAATGTGTTGTTTTTGAGGCCTGCTCATCCTGGAAATAGTCTGATTTGGAAGCATGTGGAAACTTGCTTTGAAGGTGAATGTCAAACTGGGTCACTCTTACAGCAGCATCTCATGATGCCTGAAGGAACCGTGATAGACACACCTACTGAATAGCAATAAATCAGGATAACAGTCATCAAGAGTGAAACATGACACCAAAAGTTGACTTAAACTGAGATTTTCTTACAAGACAGACAGTCACTAAAAACTCATGAATCACCTCTTTTGCAATATGACTACTACCATTCAATTACAGTGCAACATACATGTTTTTGTTATAGTTTTTTTCTTGAAATATACATTCTCTTGACCTTCTAATAATAATCAGCAAAGTAAATACTCTATCACATAAATAATTATCTATAAAGGTCACATGACTGTAAAAACCCACCTCATTAATTTCACTTGGATAAAATGAAATGACTGGATGGCCTACCTGCCTACCTCATCCTGCCCACATGTACTCATTTATGCATGTGTGGAGATTACACACACACACACACACACACACACACACACACACACACACACACACAGAAAGCTGTGAGAATGGCAGAGAAAGTTACAAATAAAGAGAAGACAAAGGTAGAAAAGACTTCCAACAAAAAGAGGCTGGATAAAGCAAGAGGACAAACCAGAGTGAACATTGGTGTTGCTTTCCAGTGATGGAGGAACCTGAGGTTGCAGAAAGATGTGAAAAGTGAAGCAAAGGTTGCTGTTTTTCTACAAGAGAGATAAAGATCTTATTTGTTTTGAGTACGGGGTGGGGGATTTTTATAGAGGGAAGTGTTGTAAACACTCTCTCGGTGCAACTATTCAAGCTGCTTACGCATTTAGGGGAGTAGCTTTAGAAGGAGGACTGAAAATAAGGGGTGGAATATTTTTAGTCACTTTTTTTTTTCTTTCAAAACACAATCACCTACTCTGCCTTTAGCAAAGAAGACTTTAAAATCATTACACAGATGTGTCACTGTATATGGAAACATGTCTCCTAAAATTATAATTATGGATGCACTGAAATGTACATTTTGGCCAAAACTTAACATTTGGCCGAACACTGAACACAGTTCTTCATTTCTATAAATAAACTAAAATTCACAAAATAAGTCTCACAGTTATTCACTCTGAATAAAACACTTAAAATCAAATAAATATCTTTACTTCTTGACACAAGTCACAAGCCGGTTTACAATTCAAAACCGGTTTTACATGTAAAGTCACGTAGGTATTAATA
>BRDA01082315.1:0-11156 GCA_036984385.1 Crenuchus spilurus | reverse complement strand
TAGAGTTGAACCAGCAGCTCTTGAGGCAGGTTGAACGTCTTCAGTTGACAGTAGAAGTCCATTCTCTGCTGGGCTTTCTTTGTGATGGACCTTATGTTGAGGACCCACTTTAGATGTCTGGTGATTGTAGTTCCCAGGAACTTGAAGGACTCCACAGCCATCACAGTCTTGTCAAGGATAGTGAGGGTTGGCAGAGGTGGAGAGCTTCTTCTGAAGTCCACTGTTATCTCCGCTGTTTTGAACATGTTCACTTGCACTTACAACTGCACCAGAGGACCACCTGTTCAACCACCTTCATATAACACACATACACTCAAAAAAGAAATGCTTTAAATGAACTTAATTTAATCATGGACAGTGGTTCCACACAAAATAATTGTGTTTGTTCAACTTAAAAATCTCTTTTGAACGCTATACAAAAAACTTGTGTGATTAAAACACAGCCCAATTTTGTCAATCCAACCCAAAGTAATCATGTTCACCTAAGCCAATTCAAATACTTTACAGTGACTTATAAAATTAAGATTCTCAGTACATCGTCACAAACACAATTTAGAGAACCCAATTCACCTGATCTCCATGTTTTTGGACTGTGGGAGGAAACTGGAGACCCCGGAGGAAACCCACCCAGACATGATGAGAACATGGAAACTCTGCTCAGATGGGGATTCGAACCCAAGACCTCAACGCCAAGAGGCAAACGTGCTAACCACTAAGCCACCGCTGGTCTCTGTCTGTGAGGAGTTTGGGTGTTCTCCCTGTGTCCGTGTGGGTTTCCATTGGGTTCTCCGGTTTCGTCCCACTTCTATTCTAAACATAATTACTCAGTACAATGCAATAAGTCAAAATTGATAGAAACATGACAGAACCTGAGAAGAAACATGAAAGAAGAAACAAGTTGCTTGTCAAACTTGCTTGTATTTCATTGAAAGAAACACTTATCTGCTGGAAGCAGATGTGGCACCACCGTGCTGCCCCAATGTAACTAAAGTAAGCTCGACTAATGGGCAGCACGGTGGCTTAGTAGTTAGCACGTTTGCCTCTCAGCACTGAGGTCTTGGGCTCGAGTCCCCATCTGAGCGGAGTTTCCATGTTCTCCTCATGTCTGCATGGGTTTCCTCCCACAGTCCAAAAACATGGAGGTCAGGTGAATTGGGTTCTCTAAATTGTGTGTGTGACCCAGTGATGGACTGAGAATCTTATTTTTATAAGTTACTGTAAAGTATTTTAATTGGCTTAGGTGAACACGACTACTTTGGGTTGGATTGACAAAATTGGGCAGTGTTTTAATCACACAAGTTTTTTGTATAGCCTTCAAAAGAGATTTTTATGTTGAACAAACACAATTGTTTTGTGTGGAACCACTGTCCATGATTAAATTAAGTTCATTTAAAGCATTTCTTTTTTGAGTGTATAAAGGTTTTAAATATCATTGAGGACATTTTAATCAACGATATTGTTATTAGAGCACCTCATTAAATGTTCTCTGAAAACTTTGTTTATATCTGGAGAATCTTTATGTTATGACATTAGCTTAAGTTTCCGGAATATTCCCGGAAAATATGAATGTTTTGCTCATAATTCATTGAAATAATGACTTGAAGTTAAAGTAGCCTCACAAAAACAAGCTGAGTAGGAGTTTAACTACAGTGAAACTTCTCAGCATAAGAACAGACGTTTCTTAAGCAATAATCATCTCTTTTGGGGATAATTCTGCCCTAAAATAACACAATAAAACTTGAAAGAAAGAGAATGCTGAACCCACAAAGCACAAAAAAATTAAACCCAGAAGCATGAATGGGAGTGGAGCAGTGCTTGAGCAGATGTAGAAAATACAGAGAAGTAGTAGTAGTAGATTTTTGGGGCTTTTGTTGGACAGTGACAACATGTACCTGCGTTAATATAACTAGTTAACTACCCATAATGTCTATAAAATACATTTCATTCCCTAATCCCGGTTACATTTTGCACTACTAATATAACAACAGTAACTAAGCATCCTTGGAAAGAGAAATTAAATATTATAGTGCTGCATCCACTACAACACCCCCCCCAACCCCGTCCTTACTGCAAGCATACCAAACAGATTAAAAATGTGGCACACTACATTCTCCCTGAAATAACTCAGGCAGCCCTTTTGTAAAGACGAGAAAAAAATGAAAGAGAATAAGATCTAAAGCCTGCCCTTGCTCCCAGAGACAGAGGCTGGAGACTTAAGCACACCAAGGGTGTCCTCGAGATTATCCCCAACTGTGCGTATTCCAAAAGGAATCCGAAAGCCCTTTTCAATCTGACGACCTTCCCTGCGATGAAGCTCACAACTCCAAATATTGGGAACTATGTCAGGAGGAATGAAAAACATCTAAACACATACATAAATGTGCCAGAGCATTGCAGTAGAAGAAGCACTTTTGGTTTTTTAAAGAACCTTTTGCATTGAGTGGCTTTAATGGTGATCTTTGAGGAACCATCAAACCATTAGTTTGGAGTCTTAATTTACGCTCTTAAAAATAAAGGTTAAACATTTCTTAAACATTTAACAAATATACAGCCTTTACACCCAAACCCCATTATATGCCCTCTTAAAAGAGATGGTTCTTCAATGGTTCTTTAGAAAAAAAAATGGTTCGATATAGAACCATGAACACTCAAAGAATCCAAAGAGTTATTTTCATGGTGAAATGGTTCTTCAGATTGATGAAGAATGTGTGTAGATTGTTCTATACAGAACTTTTTTGAAAAATGTTCTATGTATTGCCCCAAAAAAGGTTCTGCTATCATTATGATTTCCCTTTTTGGTACTATATAGAAACATTTTCCTTTCTAAAGAACCCTTGAAGAACCATCTCTTTTAAGAGTGTACCTAACATATAAAACCCATATAAAAAAGGTTCTATCTCTTTGTGGTGTAAAATATAATAATTAATTAAACGTTTCTTTAAAGAACCAAATACAGTGGTAACCCTACTTACGAGCATCCCTACTAACGAGTATTCCAGGTAACGAGTCGATATCTCTGAATATTTTTGTTCCAGTTAACGAGTAAAATTCCAAGTAACGAGTAGCCTAAATTAGTTCAAGTATGCTAACCGCTAGGGGTGCGGCGGTCGTAGCATCCCCTACATACTAGCGTAGAAGAAGAGGTCAGTCAATACCTTTGACCGCTGTCAAGTGAAAGTGAAAGTGAAAGTGATGCTAAGGTAGCAAAAGGTAGTGAACAAGAAAAGTTAGATACATTTTATTTTTACATATGATAAGTGTAACCATGCCATACACGTACGCCTCCTCCTTAGCCGCCAGCCTACACGAGCGTCGTCGTCTCGTTTATGTTTTAAAAAACCCATATAAACACTATACTGTATACTGTATATTGGCCAGCTGACACTGATTAATCAGTTTTACATGTATTCTTATGGGGAATATGCATCCAGCTAACGAGCAAACCAGCTAACGAGCTCGGCTCCTGCACGGATTAAACTCGTAAGTAGGGTTACCATTGTAACAGGTTTCTGATATATAGAAAATCTATCAATGTAAGGAAATATTTATGCATTGAGGTGGATTTTCAATTTCTCACATTTAATATATAATAGTCCCTTTACTAAAATTCCTCAATTTTTAATTAGAAAGTCTTTTGTGGGGGTTCTTTAACCCCATAAAATCCCAGGCTTACTACACCCTAATGCTCTGTAACAACATTGCAATGCAAACAGGCTGAACTATGCTTGTAGAAGTGTGTAATAGCAGTACTTTTAACTTTAAAAATAGGTTAAGGCTTTATAGCACTATGCTTTACCAAATGTGCATCATGTATGACATTGTTCCAAACTACACGTTTGGCATTTTTATTTAGTTTAAATTGTAACTGGTGCAAATAGTAGCAGATATATATTTTTAGGTAAAGATCTGGGTAAGAAAACTGGTCCCAGTTAAATGTTGCTACTATCCAGGGCATAGTAGAGTAGAGTAGAGTAGAGTTGAGTATAAGGCAAATGTACGCTTGTATGTTTCCACCCCGTAATTAATGACACCACAACCCCAAAGATCCAAACACAGCATTTTCTTCTTCCTTTTGTCTATTTCTACAATGGCTGCTCAACCACCACCACCACCACCACCACAAAAAAATGGATTCTCTGTAATAGTGTCTCCTAAATGGACCATGTGGGTGCTTAGATTCAGCACAAAGCCGCAAGACCTAACTTGCCACGTTTCGTCAATTAATGTCCAGGACGATTTACTACACTGTACAAACCTATTCACGAATAGCAATTGAGCAAGGAGGAACAGTTGTGCTTCCAGACTGTTTGCCTCTTCTGGGACCTGAGGGACAGTGGTGGGAGTGGAAGCGGAGACTTTAAGGCGACATATGGCCGGGGTGAGGGTTAGACAGATAAAATGTTGCCAGGCTGGGACAATAGTTAACCACAGCGCAATGAAATTCTAACACATCCAAACAGAGTTGCAGATAGATGTCAGGAAGGCGGGCCTAGCTTCGCTTTTCTGTATGTGCAAGGATGCAGGATGGGTGGGCGGGTTTGTGTCTATGTGTGTGTGTGTGTGAGAGAGAGAGAGAGAGACAGAGTGAGAGGCTTTTGAAATGGACAGACACTCCCCTTTCCCTTCCAGCTCATTGCTGTCTTTGTGCTGGAGCAGAATGCAGGGTTTGTCTCGGTCTACCTCGCAATCTGTGCCTCTCAATTCTGCCAGCTTTCTAATGATTTTCCAATGATTATTTAGAGGCCGTTTGAATGTGTGTGTGTGTGTGTGTGCCCCTGCATTTATTTCAAGTCCATTCTGGGGCACCTTCCTTGAGAAATGTGGCCCTTTTCACCATCCCAGACATTTTGCTTCTTTGTGCCTATCCCAGTCTCCTCAAACCCTGCTGGATTAACCCTCCCTTATGCATTATAAAGTGTGAAGGTTTATTTGTATGTGTGCATGTTTGTGGCTGTGTGTCTTCATATGTGATGGTGATACTGATAGGGCTTCACTTTATATTCATAGTATGGTATGCATAAGGGCAAGATTGCTTATCTCACAAATACCAACCCTAACGTAGCAAGAGAAAGTGTATTTATTTCGCTTCTCACTCTCCCCTAACATATCGCTCAGGCCCCTTTTTTTGTCAAGCCAGCATTTCGTATATTACACAGCTTAAGTGAATCAGAACAGCTCTGCATCAGGAATCAGAAATGGAGTCTTTGCAAAGAAAGTATGGACAGTCATAGACCAGTATGTTTACATTTATACACAGATGAGCCTAAACATTGTGATCAATATGCTAATATGCTTAATATGCCGTTAGTCCACTCCTCTGAAGGTGTCCAGCAGAACCTAGCATGAAGCATCAACTTTAAGTCCTGTATCTTGTAGGGGCCCCGAGTGGCTCAGCAGGCTAAGACGCTGACACTATGACAAGAGGATCACGAGTTCGAATCCTGGTCATGCTGTTTGCCATCAACAGCCGGGGCCCAAGAGAACAAAAATTAGCAGTGATCTCTCTGGGCAGGTAGATGGCGCTCTCACTCTCCCCATCACTCACATTGCCATGTCTGCTGGCTCAAGCTGGGGATCTGCGTCTGAGGATGTTGGCGCCGCAGTGACGGTGTATCAGCGGTAGTTCTAAAAGATGTGGTGGGTGTATCACATGCAACGGAGGAGGCTTGTGCTTGTCTTCACCCTCCTAGAGTCAGGGACAATGCAAAGTGATGGGGAGAGTGGATGGGATGTGTTAATTGGCTACTACCACACTGGGAAGGGGAGAAAATTAGCAAAAAATTATATAAAAAAAACCCCTGTATTTTGTGAGGTGAAGCTGCCGTAGACATGTTATTTCATCACAGATGCTCATTAAGATTGGTAGATACTCACCACTCTGGTGCAGGAGCACCACACAAACCTTGCTGTTTCAGATGCACTGACCTAGCCAGAGCTGTCAGAGTTGCTCAGGTTTTCATAACTACCTATTTCATCAACAACCAACACTTTGAATACAAGACGTAACTGCTCAAATACCATGTCATATATACCAGACCTTGACATACACCATTTTTGTGATATAATCAATATTATTCACATAATCTGTGAGTGGTCATGTTTTGGCTCATACAATCTTAAAATAAAGATACCAGAAACCACTGATGGTACCCTAAAGGACATTTCATTGGATTGTTCATGAAAAAGTTACTCAAATAAATGTGTGATAGCACTGTTGTCATAGCCCAGATGTTATTTCCCCTTTATATGAAGCAGTATGCTCAACACTTTCTCTCGCTTTGTTTTTCATAGTGATCACACATTTCTGCCTCGTTTTCACACTGTCGTTGCCTGTATTTGAAATCTCAAAAGTATCTCAGCAGCAATGTTAAATTTGCACTGTCACATGCTTCCAGCGACGGTGCCTCTGAAATTGGCCTGCGATGAAACATGTGCTTATTAAAGACTCCCATTTTAATGTGTCAGAATCATTTCACACCAGTCAGCCATAATTCCAGACTAGCCCGTTGTGAATCTGAGTGATTGGAGATGCTGCGCTGCTGCCTTAACTATGAGATCTTGACTTAAGATCATGATGATGCAGGGCAAAGACAGCAGTCTTAACCACAGCTATGCCTCGGTGTATTCTGCTTTCATGGTCTTACATTTAGGCGAACTGTCAGGTGCATTTGCTGTCAGATTATGAGGTATACAGGGATTACAGTAGTACACTATGCCTTATTGACCCAGTGTATTTGCTGAAGCCAAACAAGACTGGCTAGCACTGTCTATAAGAATGTTCAAGGTATGGGCAACATGTACGTTTTACACTAGCGATTACTACTGTTTTTTACTACACAGCGTCTATTTTAGCTTTATGCTTTTGTCTGTTTTGAAACAACAAGATGTGGTATAAAATAGGGTGACCAGACATCCTCTTTTACCTGGACATGTCCTCTTTTTGAGACTTAAGAAAATATGTCCTGGCAGAATTTTACAAACGTCCGGGATTTTGTTTTACTAAAGCTTACCTCATATTTTGAGAAGTGTTTCTTTCACAAATTAGTCTCGCCCTCCCCATATTTTGTTCGGTTCACTTGAGTGAGATGTTACGCTATATTAAATTGACATGGGCGAGCACTAGGACCCAGCGGCAATCCAAACCTGTTTCCCTTTAGGCCCCCCACAAGCTCAGCGATTGGCTCTGCCATTTCTTGCTAACGTGTGATTGTCCATTGCCGTTGTCACTCCCTCAAATAGCATAAGTTATTAACATGTTGAGCGTTTATTCTGCCTTTGTCACGTCAGCTAGACGTATTTTAATATCAGAGGTTCCATATTAAAATTCATTAACATTAAAATTTGAGTCTGTGTCTGTGTCTGTGCCTCTACCAGTCTGTGATTAGTCATCCATTTACATGTCTCTGATTTTAACTATTATCAAAATAATTCTGCTTATTTTCACTCAGAAATGATGTATAATTGTGTAAATGAGGAATATTGACCATACTGTCAGGGCTGATGATGGAAGGACGCAATCACAGGATTCAAAAAGCAAGGTTTTTAATAAAGTGAAAGGTCACAAGCATTTTACAATACACGGAACTGACTGGAAAACACTCAGACACAAGTAACCACAGTTAGACCAGCGACGAGACACTCACACATGATGGAATAAATACACAATGGGTAATTGACAACAGGTGGATAAATCAAGGGCGGGGCTAGACACAACAGTATACTTAAAGAGACAGTACAAGAAACAATACATCAAGGACAAAACGTGACACATACAGTTCAAACATGAGCTGGAGTAAAGTTGACTGAAAAGGTGAAACATAATTGGATGATAATTTTACGCTACATGCTTTTAACAGTTTATTAATATTTAATCATGTATAATAATGTATTATTTTATTAATGATTAATATTAATTTTATTATTTTATTATTCATAATAATGTCTAATAGTAGTATATTATTAATAGTAACTAGTAATTATTAATAAAATATAAATCATAATTTGTCAATATTTATTAATAATTAAAAACAATAATAAAATTTATGTTCAAGCACCAAAAAAAAATGGCCGAAAAGGGACACGTGGTGCCCCCCTAAGACATGTGGTGCCCTTGTAAAATCATGGTGCGCGTGATCCGCGTATGTGGAGCGCCGGCCATGCATTATATGACGCTGAGGTGTCCTTTTTTTCATAATCTCAGATCTGGTCATCTTATTTAAGACAAGAACTTGTACTGGGCGTGTACTTTCATGAGGTGACTTGTTAGCAACATTAGCCTCATAGCTTCAGTGCATATCTCAAGAAACAAACATTTGTGCCAAGGAGACTGTTGTGTAAATTTGACTTTATGCAATGTAACTAAATGAACCACATGACTGAAGGAAAAGCCATCTTAACTACAAGATCTTGACTTAAGGCAAAGACAGCCCTTTCAATCATGCCTGCGTCTCGTCCCATTACTCTTTCATGACTTTACATTTAGGTGAATTGTCAGGTGCATTGGCTGTCAAGCGGTGAGGTTTATGGAGGTTGCAGTGTTGCAGTGTATGTGTTTTCTTCAGCCCAGCATATCTGCTGGGGCCCGACGTTGTGAGCTGGGGTGTAAGCACGCGGCTCGATGAAAGATTTACGAAGCCTCACGTATGCTACCGCATTACAAAAGCCTTCCGTTTAGTTGCCCCTTGCATGCCTAATTGGGCCTGTTCCTCCCAGCGCTGGGAAGCAGCAGACGGCAGGAGGAGGTCTGAGGTATGTTACTGCATGTCTCCATCATATGCTTGAGTTGTTTTTGTTTCTCTCCCTCTGTTCTCTCCCCCTCTCATCTCATTATCCGAATAAAGACACATGATCTGTTAAGATTCCCTTCCATTTGTCTGTTGCTTTGCTCACCTCGACGACAGAAATCAAAAGAATATAAATGTCTTCTCTGTATTCAAAGCATATGGTAATGGAAGCAATTTCATCTACATTTTCCTTCTCAGCTTGCTGAAAGCTACTTTGTCGTATTACAAGTAAATCCATAATTTATAGCTCAGAACTTATTTCCTCTGTCCAAACGATAAGGAGAGAAACATGACTTTGAACAAAGGAGCATGTTCTTTTGAAATATTCAACATTGAAGGGGAGTGTAAGAGAATTCCTAAATCTCAGTTTTTGGTGTGGTATGGATTGCCTCCAGAAGTTCAAAGGGCTTCAGTGACCAACAGAGAAGTGAAAAAGAAGAGAGGGCTACTGGTTGTGTACAGAAACCGAAAGCTCTAATCAAAACCTATGGCCACCTCACTCTGTTACAACAGTTTCCCCTTTGCACCCTAACTCCCAAGAAGAAGGGAAGGATTTTCCCTCCTCTGCACCCAGGGCCTCTTTTATCTTCCCCAGTAGACCAGATAT
Organism: Crenuchus spilurus; assembly: GCA_036984385.1. Classification (NCBI taxonomy): domain Eukaryota; kingdom Metazoa; phylum Chordata; class Actinopteri; order Characiformes; family Crenuchidae; genus Crenuchus; species Crenuchus spilurus. The sequence goes on along the minus strand of BRDA01082315.1, from coordinate 1,766 downwards.
CCTTTGTGAAACCATCATGGCCCTTCCTTTGCCTAAAAAGTCCATTCAAAGCTCAGCAGTTTGAGGGAAAACTGCAGCTAGAGGTTCTTTTCTGTCTTTTCTGAAATGTTGGTGTGGTTGCCCCCCTTTCTGGCTGGCCTCCATAAATCGCTCTTCTCCTTTTGGTCTACCCTTACATCCCACATCATGTGTCCTGACAACCACTGAAACTAAAAGGAGGCCAAATGGATATTTATGTTTTTGTACTCTGTACAGAAAAATGACCAAAGTCAGTTAACACCAAGGGGGTGTAACTAAATTCAGAGGTCATAGTCAAGACGAATCAAAAGGGTAGAAAAGGCAGGGAACAATTTAATAGTCTACTTAACATACATATTATAGTAATTTTAACAATGACACATGTTTAAATGTCACCCAGCACTTTTAGTGAGGTATTAAGGCAGGTCAAAATAAACCCTCATTATTATGCTGCTGTGTAAACTGGTTGTGCAGTTAATCTATTCACGTCTGTGCTTTGTGTACACTAAATTATTGTATGTTACTTTCTGTTTCATACATCCTTGTTTGTTTATGGTTTCATATTATCATAGTTGTTGCTTTGTGGATGTAAACGCTTTGCACGGCAAATGCTTTGTAAATGCTCAGTTTGGCTTTAGATGACATTAAATTAAGTATCTCTTAAATCTAATCCTGATACTAATGATGTAAACAACTGGGTTTCACAAGAAAGTTTCTTATAATTCGAGCATCTGTAGACAAGCATTAACCATCAAAATAAATGTTGTACTGTTGTTGTAATGTCACGTTGCCTCTGTAGTAGATAAACAATTATAGATAAATAAGAAAACTCACTCCAGAAGTAAATCAGAATCAGTGATCTGTTGATGCACACAAGGAATGTGTTGCTAGCCACTGCTGTATTATATACAATATAGAGGTTTTGTCATATAATTAAAAAATAAAGGACATACATACAAAGGAAAGCTTTCAACAAGACTTTAAGCAGTGCAATTTTGACATTTTCCCTTGGTGCCAACATTATGCATACATTAGGGTTATAGTAAAATAGTTGGGCCAGTCATGTGCAGGTACATGGTTACTTGATCAAGAAATGTCAACATTGTATTTTGGGTTTTTGGTTTTATCATATATACTGTAGATCTGGTTATTCTCTGCTGGAATTTTTGGTAATATATTGGTAAAATTTTTGAGGCAAAAATTAAATATTAAACATACTAAAAACAGAGATACAGTCTTGTACTCAAAGGTACACTTTTCATAAATGTACCCTCAAAGGTACATTTTAGCCTCTTTGGGTATAAAATACTACCTTAACTGGTACAAAAACCATGGGTACAACAATGGAAAGGTACTTTATCGTACCTCAACAAGGTACAGCCCCAATGACAACCTTTGTACTCTCTTAAGTACAAATCTGTACTTAATATTCTTAGTGTGTACAACTGAAGCTAAAGACTCCAGGTTGTCCAGGAAAGAGCAGTGTTGGTGATGACTGGTATGCTTCATGCTATTTCTGGGAAGCAAGCAGTATGTAGTGTGCCATTTTAAAGCCAATGTCTGGGGAACTGTTTGCTACTATACACACTGGCTATGTCTCATTTATTGAGTCAAGGCCCTGGAGGAGCATAGCTTTTTTTTCCACTAAACTAAACTCATTTGAATGTTGACAATGAGGTCCATCTTGATATTCAGTGGAAAATCAAAAAGCAGGAGATCAAAGAAGCTGTCTAAATCTTTGCCAAATT
>BRDA01082309.1:7243-21566 GCA_036984385.1 Crenuchus spilurus | reverse complement strand
AAAAAAAAAAAAAAAAAAAAAAAAAAGGTGTCCTCTTTTTCAGAAACCCAAATCTGGTCACCCTAATCCATGGTGGTTGCTAAGCTGTTGCTATGGTATCTGAGGTGGTTGCTAAGATGTTGCTATGGTATCTGAGGTAGTTGCCATGTCTGTATGTGAAAATGAATGGGATTGAATGGGAGGAACAAGGGATGAAAAGATGACAAAAACAGAAGTGCGGGTTAGTATGGCTCTGCAATAGAGCTCCGTTACCTGCCCTGATGGAGTACATCAATTTTGGTGGCTGTTGGGACATAAACTCTGTGACTTGAGTCTATGTGAAAATGAAGCCAGTGGGAGGAACGAGGGATGAAAAGATGACAAAAAGAGAAGTGCGGGTCAGTATGGCTCTGGACTAGAGCTCCGTTATCTGCAATGATGTAGTATATCAATTTTGGTGGTTGTCGGGCAACTGGAAGCCTGGAATTTGGAATGGGTGAAAATGAATGGAAGTCAATGGGATGAAAAAGGGATGGAAATAAGACAAAAAATAAGTGAGTGCGGGTCAAAATAACAGTGAATTTGTGCTTAGGAGCCTGCTCTGATATAGTGTATCCAAAACAGTGCAATTTCGGTCAAGCAGAAGTACAGTAGATGAGCATGAATTTTTGCTCCCCATTCATTCTTAATAGGAAAAAAATCCCAGATTAAGGACGTTTTTAGGAAATTCTGTTGTTTTTAGGAAATTCTGTATATAAGCCCGGATCATGCAATCGGACCGAACAATCTGGAGTTGGAATGGTGTCGATATTTCGAAAACTGCGGGACAAGAAGCGGGACAAAAATCCAGCGGAAGAAGAAGAAGAATAGAAAAATGCATTTCCTGAAGGAAACACGGGATGTTGCGCATTGCTAACATGGCCCACAAGCTAAGGTATTGCAGTTGGTTTGTAAGGTGATGCTGTGGTATTTGTGGTGGTTGCTATGGCCCCCGAGGCGGTTGCTATGGTCCCCAAGGCTTTTGCCTGGGCCCCAAGGCGGTTGCTATGGGCCCCAAGGCGGTTGCTATTGTTCCCAAGGCGGTTGCTATGGCTCCCAATGTGGTTGCTATGGCTCCCAAGGCGGTTGCTATGGCACTAAAGGTGGTTGCTATGGCTTAAAGGTGGTTGCTATGGCACCCAAGGCGGTTGCTATGGCACCCAAGGTGGTTGCTATGGCACCCAAGGCGGTTGCTATGGCATCCAAGGCAGTTGCAATGGCCCCCAAGGCAGTTGCAATGGCCCCCAAGGCAGTTGCAATGGCCCCCAAGGCGGTTGCCATGGTATCCAAGGTGATTGCTAAGGTTGACTAGATGGTTGCTATGTTATCCGAGGTGGTTGCTAAGGTGTTGTTATGGTATCCGAGGTGGTTGCTATGGTGTTGTTAAGGTATCCATGGTGGTTCCTATGGTGTTGCTATGGTATCCATGGTGGTTGCTAAGGTCTTGCTATGGTATCCATGTCTGTATGTGAAAATGAATGGGAATGACTGGGAGGAACAAGGGATGAAAAGATGACAAAAAGAGGAGTGAGGGTCAGTATGATTGTGGACTAGAGCTCTGTTACCTGCCCTGATGGAGTACATCAATTTTGGTGGCTGTTGGGATACAAACTCTGGCTTGAGTGTATGTGAAAATGAATGGAAGCCAATGGGAGGAACGAGGGATGAAAAGATGACAAAAAGAGGAGTGCGGGTCAGTATGGCTCTGGACTAGAGCTCCGTTACTTGCCATGATGAAAAGTATATAAATTTTGGTGGTTGTCGGGCAAAAGGAAGCCTTGAATTTGGTATGGGTGAAAATGAATGGAAGTCAATGGGACGAAAAAGGGATGGAAATAAAACGACAAATAAACAAGTGTGGGTCAAAACAACAGTGAATTTGTGCTCAGGGGCCAGCCCTAATATAGTGTATCTGATACGGTGAAAATCGGTCAAGCAGAAGTATAGTAGATGAGCATGCATTTTTGCTCCCCATTCATTCTTAATGGGAAAAAAATCCAGGATTAAGGAAGCTTTTAGGAAAACTGTGCATTCGATCAAAATTCTGTATACAAGCCCGGATCACACAATTGGACCGAACAATCTGGAGTTGGAATGGTGTCGATATCTCGAAAACTGCGGAACAAGAATCATGACAAATATCCGGCGGAAGAAGAAGAAGAAAAAGAAGAAGAAGAAGAATATAAATCGGATAACAGTATATTGCTTTAAAATACACAACAAAATGACGAAAGATCAGTTACTATGCTGAGAGTTGCTGGATGTATTAAGAAGATCCGTAGACATTAAATACCAATATTTCAGTCTAGGTTTAGTTTAGGTAACTCTACCCTCCTCTGAGGAAACGTATATGTAAAGATTAATCTGCATTCAAGCTCACTTCAACTCACTAAAAGTGTTTTTAAGTGTATTTTATGTTTTATAAGTTGTAAGATCTCTTTTCTTTATGCTTCTCTACTGTTCAAAAGTATGCAGATGTCTTAAAATTGATTTAAATTGGCTAAAGAATTCTCTAATGATTACAAAGAATATGCCTGAGTTTGTTTGGGGTGAACAATGCCACCCTGTGGTTTACCTGCCTATTTAAAGGAATAATTTGATGAGCTCTGCTCTGATTGGCTGGTGCCTGAAAAATTGGTAGAAAATTAAATTAGCAAATATAGAACTGAGGAGAGATAAAAGAAATATCATTGATGATTTGCATGATGTGCAAGATGATTGAACACAAAAGCTGTTACAAATCAAATGATTGATGTATAAATATAATTCGCCAAACCTTAAATGGGAAATAAAATCAGTAATGGTGGCCAAGCTCTGCTCTGTTTGACTGGTTTACACCACACATGTAGCATAAATATTAGTGTTAAATAAATGTGTCCTAATGATTACAAATGAAATACAAAATTATCCACCCATCCTTCTGTCCATCCATCTACCTGTGATATGTATCTGTCTACTATTTGTCTACACTTATCCTCTGTGGACTGAGTTGAGGCAAGGTTTACTGGGTTTGTAGCCTTAGGTCTTGGCCCTTCTGTACTGTGTGCATAAACTGGGGGAAACCTGTGTTTTTGTGTGTGTGTGTGTCTGTTTGTGTGTGTGTAGTTGCTCAGCTCTCCTGGGCAAAACGCTGTAATGTTATTTATGTGGCTGTTGGTTTGTAATTGAATGAATAATGGGGAGAGAGGAGAGTCTAAGTGGAGAAAGGCTATAGGCTCATTATAGGCTACCCCTTGTGTGTGTGTGCGTGTGTGTGTGTGTGTGTGGGGGGGGGGGGTCGATGTGTGTGGGTGAAAGAGAGGGTGATGTCGCCCGGTGCTGCCACTTGAGTTCTGCCGCTCTGTCACAAAGGCCTACAGAGACTGCTGACATCTGGAATAGCAAACACACACACTCAAAATGCAAACACACACAGATCATTTTCACTTCTTCTCTTTCTCACCTGAATGCACACTCACATACACACGTACATAAAGTGCAAACACACAAAGATCACTTTCACTCCTTCTCTTTCTCACCTGAGTGAACACACACACACACACACACAGACACTTTGCTGTCACTCTACTCACTATCTTGAATCTTCTCTGCAGACTGTAATCAGGAGATATAAATGCATCAGACAGCACAAAGCATCTCACATCCTGCATCGCTGTCCTCCTCCCTCTCTCTCTCTCTCTCTCTTTCTCTCTCATTCTCCTCTCGTTCATTTCTTCAGACGTGGTGCCCCTTTCCCGGGTGGCTGCTGTCTGTGTCTTTGCCCTGTTACCTGCCTCCACAAATAAACAAACACACACAGGGTCACCTTTCCTCCCCTGCTGGTGCAGCTTAGTCTGCCCCTGCCAACTGAGCCCATCTCCTTTCTTAAACAGACGAGAGCACAAATTATCACTACAGTAAACAGCAGATACATGTATATTATCTTTAGTTTTACATGTATTTTTGTAGTTTGTGCATTGACAAGAACACTGTCTTGGAATTGAAAAAGGAATCAATCACTGTCCAATTACTGATCCTCTTACTAAATCACAATTCAAGCTACATTAGGTTTACCAGGAGCACTTCTGTAGTGTAATTTGTAGTGGATTTAACACTCCATCACTCCATTTGTGTAGGATATGTGTAATTTTTCCAGAACTGCATGGGTAACTAAGATTGAAGGATTATGGCACATACAATGGACATTACACCTGATAACTGATATATATATATTGTGTGTGTGTGTGTGTGTGTGCGCGTGCATGTGTGTGAATAATGTAATTATACAGGAAAATTTGAATCAGATTGCAGTTTCTGAGGTAATGTAGACTTTTGTGTGTTCTAGAAAGTATTTCATTGTGGAATTGAAATTTGCAGTTAAAACAAATTTAGATTTAACAAGTATAAAAACATTGCTTCACAGGACAAATTCATCTCATGTATCACCTTACCATATCCATGATTTTCTGATGCCCCAGTCACTCATTTTTAGTCTTGCCGTTGTACCTGATTTTGAAACTGATATGCACTGTCTTTGTGACTGCTGTATTGCTCAGCATCTATCATTCCACCTGAAATGATACTGTGAGAAAACCAATATTGAGGAACTGAATTAGTGCACTGAATTAGTATAAAACATATAGTTTTTTTATTTTAGATTTTGAACAATTTTTTTTATTGTTTCTAAAGGGACTCAGATAAAAAAAACAAGCAATTATTTAAACCTCTTAATTCCAAATGCAATGAAAAGTGTTATTTTGAACTGAGAGTAAGTGCCAGTGGCGGATATAGTGATTTTAAGGATGTAGGCCTATAGATTTGTGGATCATGTTTATTACACAAACCCAATTCCAAAAAAAGTTGTGACACTGTGTAAAATGTATAAATAAATAAATAGAATGTAATTGTGAATAAAATATAACACGGAACAATATCAAAGGTTGAAATTTGGGCATTTTACCACTTCATTAAAATATAAATGAACTTATTTAGAATTTGATGGAGGTAATGCATCTAAAAAAACTACCATTGTGTAGCATCCTGTTTTCTTTTAACAGCAGTGTACAGTATAAATGTTTAGGAAGTGAGGAGAGCAGTGGCTGGAGTTTTGGGAGAGGAATGTTGTACCATTCTTGGCTGATGTAATTCTAGATGCTCAACAATCCTTGGTCTTCTTTGCCAGATTTGTAATTTCTAAATACTCCAGACAGCAGGCAGGGCAGTTCAGCACCCTTACTCTTCTACAAAGCCATGATGTTGTGATAAATGGTATGTGCTTTAGCATTGTCTTGCTGAAATACTGTGTACAAGGCCTTCCCTGATTGGATGTTAGCATATTTTGTTTAAAAACCTCTATATACTGTTCAGCATTGACGGTACCTTTCTCCAGATGTTTAAGCTGCCCATGCCATACACACTGATTCTGCAGCTACATACCATCAGAGGGCTTTTGGACTGTGCAGTGATAACAAACTGGATGGTCCCTCTTCTCTTGAGTCTGCAGGACATGGCATCCATGATTTCCAAAAAAGAATAAAAAGTTTTGATTAATCTGAGCATAGAACAGAGCTTTGCCTCTGGCTACTTCTGAAATGCACATTGAGATTTTAATGCAACATGTGCTGTCTTCAAGACAACGTCTTTTCCAGGAACATTCATGCATTTTTCAACAAGACAATGCAAAACCACATGCACACATTACAAAGGTATGGCTGTGGACAAAGAAGGTATGGATACTGAACTGGCCTTCCTGCAGACTTGACTTTTTCCTATTAAAGAGAAAATGATAACCATGTACTGTTTCACACTTTAAGAACAGGTCTAAATAACACCTGAAACACTTCAATTCTTGGTATCTTTGGTTCTTTTAAGTGATGTGAGAAGGATTGGGAAAATTATAAAGTGGTAAATGTTTTATCATCCCAATATGTTTGGGAATGTTAGGCCTGAAATTCAGGAATGTAAAGGCTATATATTAATGTTTGAACAAAATTCAATTGACCAGACAAAACATAAAATATTTTGAGTTGTATGTATGAAATGTGTAAGAAAAACTTATTTTTTTTATACTGTCCCAGTTTTTTCTTACTTGGTTAGTAGTAGCCCCCCTCTTTTGGCCAGAACAAGTACAATGGGAGACATCTTTTCTGCTGCCAGGTCATTCTTAGGACTTTGCATGTATTTTTAAATGGTGCAGTTTTGTAGTGAAATTTATTATAGGTGTCAGAGCTATCCATATTTACTTTAACATTAGCTTTATTTACCATCAATTGAGCTTTTGTCATTGCACCAATCAGAAATAATATTCTCAAAACGTTCAACAGAATTTGAACCTTTTTTCTTTGTCCATATATGTCTAAAGTGTTATTCAACAATTTAAAATGGTCATTTCACTAAAACAGTTCCATAGCACTTCAAGAAAGAAAATGACACTCTATATTATTGATTTATTCCACTGCCATAATGCATATTTAGCTATTAAAATGTCTAATATTTTTGTTTAAATTTGTATGTTTGAGTGAATTAATATTACACTTATATAGCACCTTTCAAGATACCCAAGGACGCTTTACAATCAGTACACTCCATTTACACACACTCAACCGGAAGCGACCGTCCACCTGGAGGACTGCATCGATCACTAGGGGGACCAGGACAGAGTACCAACCATATCTGGGCATACATACATACATACACAGACATACACATTCAAACACACCAGGGTCATTTTAGGGTATCCAGTTCACCTGACCTCCATGTTTTTGGACTGTGGGAGGAAACCGGAGTCCCCGGAGGAAACCCACGCAGACACAGGGAGAACATGGAAACTCCGCTCAGATGGGGACTTGAACCCAAGACCTCAGCGCTGAGAGGCGAATGTGCTACATGCGAACATACTAAGCCACCATGCTGCCCCTGTTTCTGCAATTCATTTAAGTTAAGCTATTGTCCGTCCGTCCATCCATCCATCATCCTCCACTTATCCGTGTCTGGGTGGCCGGGGTAACAGCCCAAGCAAAGTAAACCAGGCATCCCTCTCCCCAGCCACCTCTTCTAGCTCATATGGGAGGATTCCAAGGTGTTCCCAGGCCAGCTGAGAGATATAATCTCTTCAGCATGTCCTAGGTCTTCCCCGTGGTCTCCTCCCAACTGGACATGCCCAGAACACCTCACCCGGGAGGCGTCCAGGAGGCACCTGTACCAGGTGCCAGAACCACCTCCACTGGCTCCTCTCGACATGGAAGAGCAGTGGCTCTACTCTGGGGCTTTCCCAGATGTCCAAACTCTTCACCTCATCTCTAAGGGAGAGCCCAGACACCTTACGAAGAAAGCTATTTTCAGCCGCTTGTATCCTCAATCTCATTCTTTCAGTCACTACCCAAAGCTCATGACTAGAGGTGAGGGTTGTAAACTGACCGTTAAACAGAGAGCTTTGCCTTCTGGCTCAGCTCTCTCAAGTTAAAGTATTGTAAAAAGAATAAAGAACCATTTAATTAAAATAGTTCCTCCAGTGATTGAAAAACATTTTGATTAGTACAGTAACTTATACTAATATGCTGTTGACTCTCTTGATACTTCCAAAACCTTTCTTGCAAACAACACATTGAATACCAGACTTGACTCATCACATATCTTGGACAGTAATGTAAATTTAAACAAGTTTTAATCTCCAGAATGATAGTGATAAACAATAATATCATATTATAAAATTGTTTATGAAGTACCCCATGTTAGCATTACTGAGACCATTTTCTTCCAGCTGTTCTATAAGTGATCTGCTGCATATCAGTGTAGAGTAAAGGAGACTAATAACATAGCCATTACTAATTCTGAGTGGGGAAAAAAGTTTGGGCACTGACACCTTTCTTCTCTACAAGCTTGGTCATTTTTCTCTATATGGAGAGGTCACATGTAATGGAGTTTCTTGGTTTCTTTTGTATGTACTGTACCTCAGCATTCTTTGCCAGACTGAAACTCAATGTGGGAGTTTTTCAATGTGAAAAATTGTAGTTATTTGGCAATATTATGTTCATGTGGCTTATAATTAAATGCAGTCTTTTTCTATGCATTTATACAAAAACACCTGATAGAAGGAAATAAACAATTTTCTTTGCACAAGTTATCTGAGGCTTCTAATGAAGTGACATGCTAACAGCCCCCTTTCTCCTAAACAGACCTGCTCAAACCAGTCTGTCTGAATATCTATTCCTCCTAATCCTCCTAATCACACAAACTCTTCCAAGATATACCACAACAGCTTCTAGCCAATTGAGCTCTGTCATCATCATACAATTTCTCTACTCAGTGATATGTGACAGTACACATCAAGTTCTTGGCAAATCAGAATTTATTCTTTGGGAGTCAACTCCCCTCCACTTCAACCTTAAGAGCAAAACTGCATAAACCATGCAGCTGCACTAAATTATAACAATGTACTGACACAAGTCATAGAAAACTCTACAGCCCTAACCATGTAGCAGTATACACAGAACCACTTTTTGTTCAAAAAGCCTTCAACTTTAAAACCATCTGAAGTCACAAAACTGAAGTTTAAATCTTCTTGATTTAATTTCCTTCCAGGAATGTAACTGCTGCACTGTTTACAGTGGTGCTTGAAAGTTTGCGAACCCTTTAGAATTTTCGATATTTCAGCATAAATATGACGTAGAACATGAACATTTTCACACAATTCCTAAAAGTAGATAAACAGAACACAGTTAAACAAGTGAGGCAAAAATATTATACTTGGTCATTTATTTATTGAGGAAAATGATCTAATATGACATTTGTGAGTGGAAAAGGTATGTGAAACTCTATAATTAGCAGTTCATTTGAAGATGAAATTAGAATAAATTGTTTTCAATCAATTGGATGACAATCAGGTGTGGGTATTTACCCTGTTTTCTTTATAGAACAGGTATCTTTATCAAACTCTGCTCTTCACAACACATGTTTGTAGAAGTGTATCATGGCATGAACAAATGAGATTTCTGAGGACATCAGAAAAAGAGTTTGTTGATGGTGTGCATGGTTGGGTGGCAAGGAGAAAGCCACTGCCCTCCAATAATAACATTGCTGCTAATCTGCAGTTTGTTAAAGATCATGTGAACAAGCCAGAAGACTATTGGAAGAATGAATTGTGAACAGATGAGACCAAAATAGAACTTTTGGTTTAAATGAAAAGTGTTTTGTTTGGACAAAGGAAAACACTGCAATCCATCATAAGAACCTTATCCCATCTGTGAAACATGGTGGTGGTAGTATCATGGTTTGGGTCTGTTTTGCTGTATCTGGTCCAGGACAGCTTGCCATCATTGACAGAACAATGAATTCTGAATTATATTGGAAAATTCTGAAGGAAAATGTCAGGAAATCTGTCCATGAACTGAATCTCAAGAGAAGGTGACCCTAAGCACACAAGTTATTCTACCAAAGAATGGTTAAAGAACAGTTACCGGAAATGTTTAGTTTCAGATATTTCTGCAAAAGGTCACACCTTCACATTCACGTACTTTTGCCACTCACACAAATGTCATATTGAATCATTTTCCTCAATAATTATTTGACTAAGTATAATATGTTTGTCTAATTTATTTAACTGGGTTCTTTATCTATGTTTAGGACTTGTGTGAAGATCTTATGATGTTTTAGGTCATATTTATGCAGAAATATAGAAAATTCTCTAGGGTTCACAAACTTTCAAGCATCACTAAAAGGTCAAACAGAAAATATGAAAAAGAAACTTAAGTTTCATGCAGAAACACAAAACATACTTACAATTCCCTTGTCTATATTGCCACAGTGTCGTTATGAATGTTTCTTTTTGGAAAGATTTTACTTTTACAGTCCTCAGTTGTAGTCATTAGGTTTGAAAAAGCACTCAAATGCAAAGTGGTTACTACACACATACAGGCTCTGTACATTCTCTGCCTCACAGACACAAAATGGCAGACATGAGCTGTAGGTGAAACTACTCTAATGGAAGTCAGAGTTAATTCTCATGAATATGGTAATTACATAACAAGCTCTGTTGTCTTCTTTGCACTAGGTTGGTAGGCATGCAAGATACACAAGTATAGGTATAAAAACATTGAAAATAGTGAGCTTTTCACAATAGTACCTCGCCAGGAAATTAGGACTAAAGACTAAATAGAATTTGATGTATGTATTTTAGATATTTACATTCACTCTTAATATTTAATATTAAATTTATTTTTAAATATTTAAATTAGAGGAAATTAGCATAAAAACAACATCAACATTAAAAGGCAAAAAGACTTGAATATTTCACTTTACATGTTTTGCATATATGACAGTTTAGAATTTTGAATTACATTATTATACACTAGAATATCCTCCATGAAGATACATGTGGAGCTGTTTTAGCAGTTGCTCACAGTTTGGGCTGAGAGAAGCCGGATGGGGTTTACACGCCTTTGATGTATTCATACAGCACCTTTTGATTTATTCACATGGGGCTTGTAAAAATAAAATTTGTTAAATAATTATTCCTGGTTATTCATAGACATTACCCTAAAACTCAAACATTTGCTTATGTGGGCTTCATAAAGACTGGAATTCTCAATATTAATTTTGATTAGAACCAATCTGATGATTAATCAGCTGATTAATTGAGGTAGTTAAGCTGCCAGATTACTCCTTATGTCTACATTTTTATCACTAGATATTTAAGATGTTGAAACACAAACTGCATGGCAGAACACTCTGAAATTAATTAGCAATAAAGAAGTTTTTTTTAAATAGATTTAGCACTTTGGGTTAGTATTGAGGATCATGGCTGATTATTGATAGTTTTGTTACAAAACAGGATCTCTATTAGCCAGATAATTCATATGTAGGAAAATCTCTTAACTAACTAACACAAATATTTTTTTTCAGCTGCACATCTTTAAGAAATTTAGTTCCTCAGGAATTCTCAACCTTCACCAAGTTTCAAATATTTGAAAAATATACCAAATACACACATATGAATGCAGAAACTCAATGTTTCCCATTAATTACCTAGACTAATTACCTATACCAGAGATCTTCAAGTCTTGTCCTGGAGGGCTGGTGAAATTTCCTGCTCAGAAAAACTTGTCGGTTAACTGTTGAATTGAAACAGGTGAAACAAGGAAATCATCAAACGATGTAGGACACCAGTACTTCAGGACCAAACATGGAAGATCGCTGACCTAGGCTTTGGCACCATAGTGTAAATATCTCTGCCATACTTTTTTAGTAAAAAAAAAATCATTAGAACAAATCTTATTTTCTCCCATTAACATCTGCTGTGTGAAAATTGATCTCATATGCTAGAGCAGTACAGAAGAAGATGAGGCACTCACTCAAAAATGGAGAGCACAGTCATTGTTTGTGAAGCTAAACACACTTTTATTCCACTGCATAATAGATATTTGAAAAATCTGTCACCAATGTTTTCATTTCTTTTTATTGATACCAATTTTTTCACCTGATCATTTTTTATTTATTCAATCTAGATTATTCACATTTTAAAAATTCATATAAGTTAAATATTTTTCAATTTTAATACTCAGACCAGTAGGGCCCTTTGGGGGAGGGGTCTCTGCACATTTGGGGTAATAGGGCAGTTGCCACATTCCTTCACTCCTATCTTCAAGTTAACTAAAAAATCCCACTTTAGGAAATATGCTCCTGAGTTTGTGTTGAATCAGGTTCCTGGTATCTTTCTTGGGCTCTTTCATGGTCACTACATACTAAAAATCATTACTAAGCCAGGATCAGTACTGATACAACACAGTTGACCTATGGTCTTTGACCATATTACAGTCCATACTGTGTATTTGATAGGAGTTTCTCTACAGGCAATCTTAAAAATTCCATAACCATAAATGCACTCCCTTGACTCTAGTACTTCAGAGCAAGTGGTGCATTCATCCTGAAAGAGATAATATCCTCGAGCATCTCTCTCTCTCTCTCTCTCAATCATATATTGGACTACCTCTTCACTTAATGAAATGTCCCCCCTTGCTTTCCCATCCACACACTCACTATGTCTCTCTCTCTCTCTCTCTCTCTCTCTCTCCCTCTCTCTCTCTCTTTCACACACACACACACACACACACACACACACACACACACACACACACACGCACACACACACACACACACACACACACGCACACACACACACACACACACACAAACATTCACACAGAGTATCCACTCTCTTCTATTGTAACCACTCTGTGGTTGCTCTAATGAATGGTGTGCTTTGTTCCTAATTGCATTAGCCAGTGGCTTATTGAAGTTTAAGTCCATAAGTCAGTAAGAAGGGAAATGAAGGAGATGCTGAGCCTGAGCGCTTTGCTGCTCTAGTTTTAGAACATTAGTGTCACTGAGAGGGGAAATATGCTGCTTATTTAACTACAGGCTAATCAGAGAGCTGTAGGGAAAGTTATTATAGCTCTTCATAGTTACAGAAGCTAGAGCTTGAAATATTTGTCCAAACCTGACAGGGCACCAATGTTCACGTTCATCTTAGCTGGGGTCATTTGAAATGGGAAATTGTTAAATATTTTTCAGGCCAAGGATGAGTATATACAGCTATGATCTAGTTTCTTACAGCCACATTAAACTCAAGAAAATAAAGTAAGTATTGTAAACACACAGTATACTGTATATCTACATTAATGCTAAAAACATGCTGTTTTTACAATTAACAAGTGCAGAAATGGCTACTGACATACAGTATATTCACAGTTATACAAGTTATACAACTGGTGAAACAGCCAAAGTACAATTTTTCTGTAATTAAATAAAAAAAAAAAAATGGACTTTTAGCACCCAGACTTATTGAGAATGGATATCAGCTCTTTAAAAATGCAGCAACATTATATAAAAAGTAATGTTGTTAATATTTATTTATTTATTGTAAAATGATAGAAATTATTTAGTCAATCTATTATGTTTGCAATCTGTTATGTAAAGTGTATCCTAAACTAAAAACTAAAAATTGTTCAGATGTTGTTTGATGGCATTGGTTAATTATAACCTAAAAAGAAATTTGAACTGTCTTGGATGGCTTAAAATCTGCCGACATATTTTATATTTTATTTTTTTGTTGCACTGATTTGAAGACAGTTGGCATTGTTACCACAATGCTACATAGCAGGTACTATCATTAGAAATGTGGAGCTTTCAGAATATTGTGATTGCAAACTGTTTTTGAGGTTTTGGGGGGCTTACAGTGAAATTTAGAAAGAAGTTTGTCAATCAATAATGAGGTTCTAACCCAACTTTTTTATTGAGCTAGAGTCAAAGTTGGACAGATTTTTGTTGAACTTCAGTTGGATTCAGACAGACCTTTGTAGATGTTACAGTAATATTAGGGCAGAATTCTTTTGGGGTTACGGTCATATTAGGACAAATATTTGTAAAAGTTAGTCAAATTAGGACAAAGTTTTGTAGAAGTTACAGTCAGATTAGGACAGAATTTTGTTGGGAATACAGTCAGATAAGGACAGAATTTTGTTGAGGTTACAGACAGATTAGGACTGAATTCTTTTTGGGTTACTGTCATATTAGGACAAATATTTGTAGAAGTTACAGTCAAAGTAGGACAGAGTTTTGTAGAAGTTACAGTCAGATTAGGACAGAATTTTGTTGGGAATACAATCAGATAAAAATAGGATTTTGTTGAGGTTACAGTTAGATTAGGACAGACTTTTGTAGAAGTTAGTCAAATTAGGACAGAATTTTGTTACATCAAATTAGGACAAATTTTTGTTGGGGTTGCTGTCAGATTAGTAAAGAATTTTGTGGAAGTTAGTCAGATTAGGACAGAATTTTGTAGAAGTTACAGATTAGGACAGAATTTTGTTGGGGTTACAGTCAGATTAGGACAGAATTTTGTATTTATATTGCGATATATATTCCTTAATTTTGGTCGCTTCAATATCATGTCAATATAGATATAAATAATTTTAGGGCCTCAGAAAAACTGCTTAGAATCCCTAAAATGGAAGTCTGTGCCTACTTATGTCTGAAATTGAATTGAAGTCTTTAAAACATCCTCCTACAATAACTATATAATACTTTAGAAATAAAATGATCCAAATAAAATCAGTGTTCACCATTTATTTGCATATAGCATTCATATGCAAACACGGAACATGGCATGCTTCTCAAACATAAACCTCTAAGCTTTATCTATGTAAATAACTTTAAATGAACTTTAAATTACAACAGAGGCAAAGTTTCTTATACTTTGTAAAACAGAAGTGCTTCAGACAGAATATAAAACACAAAAGCCTTCATATATATATATATATATATATATATA
>BRDA01082303.1:5841-27666 GCA_036984385.1 Crenuchus spilurus | reverse complement strand
ATTAAACTTTTGATCTGTCATCTATGTTCTATTACGAATGAAATATTGAGATTTGCCATCTCCACATCATTGCATTCAGTTTTTATTCACAATTTGTTTAGTGTCCCAACCTTTTTGGAATCCAGTTTGTACTGTAACATGATATTTTCAATGTCATTATAATCTATTTTTTAATAATAATAATTATTATTATTACGTTACACTTACATAGCACCTTTCTAGATACCCAAGGACACTTTACAATTGACACACACTCAACCACACACACCGGCAAGAAGCAGCAGCTGGTTGCGCACAGTGTACTCTCAACTGAAAGCGACCATCCACCTGGAGGACTGCATCGAGCACTAGGGGGATCACCCAGGACAGAGTGCCAACCATATCTGGGCATACACCCCATGGACTATGGGAGGAAACCGGAGTCCCCGGAGGAAACCCATGCAGACACAGGGAAAACATGGAAACTCCGCTCAGATGGGGACTCGAACCCAAGACCTCAGCGCTGAGAGGTGAACGTGCTAACCACTAAGCCACCGTACCACCCATAACTGTCATAATATTGATTAGATATACTATAGACATGTAATGCATATCATTATTTTAATTATGACATGTTGTATTTGATAGTGAAAGAGAAAAGCTGGGATTTCTTTATGAAGATCAAAACAAAAAATCAAAGATGAGCTCACATTGCTCCCTTACGAGTCAGTGAAGTCGCTTGACAAGCACCTGCTCCATGGTTACTGAAGTGACAGAATGAGTTCAGTTTGTCTGTAGCAACAACTACATCTTGTCTTCCTGACAGAGAAACAGAAAACAACTATGACCACAGACAGAATAAGCATACATGCAGGAAAGCTGTTTTTTGCTTTTCACTATTTGGCACCATTCAGACGTGTTAAAGGTAGAAGAACTCTCAATAGTTTGGGTTGGTTTAGGTAAATTTTGAGATTACATCTAGGTCCATATAGCATCTTCTGTCAGCAATGATTGATGAAGTATTACAGCAGGATGACTGTGGAGAGGTAGCACTGAATACTGAATTGCCCAAAACATTAAGCACAATTAACTAGCATAGATGATGGTGTAGAAGGTAATCTGTTACAGTATGTAACAGATTATATATTATACAATGTCGGTCAAAAGTTTTAGAACACCCCAATTGTCCCAGTGATTTATTGTAATTCAAGTCCAATGAATAACTTGTAATGATACAAAGGTAAGTGATAAACTGCCAGGAGTTTTAAAAAAAGTAAGGTTACCCAAAACATAAAAATGAATGTACATTACAGAATTATACACAAATGCTTTTTTCAGGGACCACAAAATGGGTTAACAGGTGAAAGCTGTTCTGCAGCAATGGAGGAAGATCAAGCCTTGAAAGCTGGTGCCACTAATTCCTACAGGTGTTCCAACTTTTCTTAATGACGTACATCCCTCTCTGCATAAAAGCAGTGTTGGGACACACTGTGGTACCACACCCTCGCAAGCATCAGTTGAACAGTACTGTACTGCAGAAAGTAGTGTGTTGCAACAAAAATTGTGAGAAAAAGGTAACTAACAATGGAAGAGACAGACCATCATAACACTTAAACATAAAAAAACATAATTTTCAATGATAAACTGGAACATTGGGAGTGTTCTCAATCATTTGACTGGTAATGTTTGTAACAGATGATGCTCCTGGAAAACATATGACATATTATGCTTATGTTGCATCTTTGTTCTCCAGTAAAAGAACTAGTGATGGGATTTTCGGCTCTATTTTGAGATGCGGCTCTAATGGCTCTTCTTACTGTGGAGAGCCGGCTCTTTCGGCTCCCAAACGGCTCCCCGTGTATATTTTTTACATTATTAATTAATTAATAGCTTAAACCTAATTTTATAACATTTTGTTTCATTATTGACATTGTTAAGCACTTGTGATGAGTAAAAATGCTGCATAACAATACTTTATAAATAAAAAATTTATTATAACCAATTATTATAATTATATTATAATTATTATTACAAAATAGCACCACTTCTACAAAAATAACATAAAATAAATTAAACAGTTATAAATAAAATCACCCACCACAATACGAAAAAGTATTAAAGCAGCTTCATAACAAAAAGGCACAAAAACACAAGCATCACTTACAGTGCTATTAAATTAAAGTATAAAACTATGAAGGATAAAAAAAACGTGAACAATATAAGTTTTGAACCACTAGAGATGAAGAACTCTGCACTTTTCCACCAAAATAACTGGTTCTTGAACTGGTGCCGTTCGAGTTTATGAGAACCTCGGTGCTTTTTAGTGAACCAGCTTTAGTGAACCAGTTTCCACTTGAACCGAGGATACGTCACGGTGTACGTCATCAACAAAGCGGAATTATAAACAAAGATGACGGAGCGCATCGACTGCGCGATAGCTCCTTTTTAGAATCTCTGTAGTCCTTTTTTAGCTTGTTTAGCTTATTTATCACTTGCTCTATTGAATGAACAAAACCTGGCCGAGCTAAATCCTCCACCCATTGTGGAGCCGGTTCCAATCGTTCACTTCAAAGAGTCGGCTCTTAAAGCCGGCTCGTTCGCGAACGACACATCACTAAAAAGAACAAGTTCAGTAACAGAATGCAATATACCTGCAATATATCCATGTCTTTCTTCCAGTCTGTATGTCTGCCTGTTGAACATCAGGTGGATGTTAATAAGAGCTCTCTTATTATGATGTTCTTAGAACAGGATAAACTCTCAAATATATTTTTAAATAAAGGTTTGACATTTGTAGTCTTCATTAACAAGTGAAAGTCCATACCAGTGATCCCACAGAGAGCTTTTTACTGTTGCTCGTACGTTCAATATTCGCCAAACATTCAGAGTTAATCGTCCAGTAACGACAATTAACACAACATACACACAATTAAATCACTCAGGCAGAATCTACACGGACTACCATACAAAAACATCACCTGGGTTTTATGAGGTTTGCAAAGAAAATATCTCCTTTACCGATAGATAAAGCAAAGAGAGCTGCATGGCGGCATGTCAAAATAAAAGTCCTAAGGCCATGCAGTAATAATTGTGTATATGAGAGCAATATATTGTATGTTTAGAGTAAAATGTTAAACTTAATATAAATATTAATTAATATTAATATTAATATTGCATTTAAAATAATTACATTAAATAAATATAGAAACATTTTATCATGTTAAAAAATATTCATCTAATCAGTCCTATTTACAAATCATGTGAAATTTTGTCACCTTACAACCACAAACGTAAATGTATTTTATTGAGATTTTAAATGATAGACCAACACAACGTACCACATAATTGTGAAGTGGAATGAAAATGATACATGGTTTTAAAAATTTTAATCAAATAAAAATCTTAAAAGCGTGAAGTTCAAAAATATTCAACCCCTGTACTCTGATACCTCTAAACAAAATTCAGTGCAATCAATTACCTTCAGAAGTCACTTAATTAGTTAATAGAGTCCAGCTGTGTGTAATTTAGTCTCAGTATAAATACACCTGTTCTGTGAAGGCCTCAGTGGTTTGTTAGAGAACACTATTGAATTGAACTGCAAACCTACCAAGACATGGCCGTCCACCTAAACTGACAGATCGAGCAAGGAGAGCACTGGTCAGAGACGCAACCAAGAGGCCCATGGTCACTCTGGAGGAGCTGCAGAAATCCACAGCTCAGGTGGGAGAATCTGTACACAGGGCAACTATAAGTCTGCACTCCACAAATCTGGCCTTTATGAAAGAGTGGCAAGAAGAAAACTATTGTTGGAAAAAAAACATAAGAAGTGCTGTTTACAGTTTGCCAGAAGCCATGTAAGCTTGTAAACAGCACTTTGTTCTCAACCACTGGGGGGGGGGGGGTTTACACTCTCCCATGGCGTAGCGAGCACGGGACAAGGGCGGGGGAAAAAATCATGATGAAACCTCCAACTCCACCTCATTGACTATTAGTACAAAGGCGATGTAGCAAATGCCCACCCCCTTTGAAATGTAAATGGTAAATGGATTATTAAAAAGAACAAACAAATCAACCACACAGCTTCATTTCTAATCCACCAATCAGAGAGCAGTATACTGAGTCAACATGAAGTCAGTGCTGCTATATAAACTTCGGACAGCACATTCTAGTTCTCTTGTCATGTTTATTTAGGCATTAAAAAAAATAGACATCAGCCTATCATCCGTCCTCTCTATAAAACATGTCCCTTGATTAACATACAGGGACACTGGTTGAGCACTAGGACCCAACGGGAATTCTCAGCCTCTCAATCTGAATCAAGTTTCACATTAGACCGCCCACATGCTCATTCGATTGGCTCTGCTGTTTCTTGCTAACATATGATTGGCCGTCTGCATCTGGCATTGTAAACCACCGTTTTTCAAGTTAGCCAGCAGTCTGTGTTCACCTGTCACTGTAAGTTCTTATCATGTATGTTTCTTCTGCCTGTGTAAGAAGACTAAAACTGACAATTTCCTCACAGTAGTGATGGGCGGATGAAGCCTCACTGAAGCTTTGAAGCTTCTTCCTGATTGTGCCGAAAAAGGTTCGAGGCATTGAAGCCTCAGAGAACAGCGACATCTGGTGGCTGAAATAAATTATTACAGCCTGCACTTTACCACGAAGCAAATGTACCAATATTTGTTCTGACCTGCTGATAACCATCTTTAATTATTAAAGTCATGCAATAAATATTTGGTTGTTGTCATTATTTAAAGCCTCAACTAATGTTTTATATGATTAGAAGAAATATTTTGTCATATATTTGTCATCATGAGCTTTACTGCATCTTAAATAGTCAGTGAGACGGGATAGCGCCAAAGCTTTGAACCAGTCCCGCCCATTTCCGGTGGTTCATTGACGCGTTCGAAGCTTCAAACGTCATAGTCACGTGATAGTAGCGACTTCAATACAAGCTCCGGTACACTGTGTCGAATCAGCACGTGTCGGCAAAGGTGACACAAGCTTCGGAGCCTCGGTGTCAAACCGCCCATCCCTACCTCACAGAGTGGATGACTTTTTTACTGCCATTTTTAAGTGTGTTTGTCTTGACTGCATTATTCGGCGTCAGCCTTTTCACAGTGAAGATCATTAAGTCCGTGTATCGTTCCACCATGACTGATGATCATTTGTAGGTTTGCTTGAGGCTGGCTATCAGTAACTACTGTCCAGACTATGCATCCCTCACTGATTCCATTCAGTGCAAGTCATCAGAGTAAAGTAGGCTAATGACAAAACGTGTACATAGTTGTATTGTGTAATATGGGTTCATGTAGTTATTCAAGGTACACCAGCATACACTGTACACATACATTATCAGTATATTTATAAATAAATATAAGTCTTGCATTTTTATATTAGGTAGATCATTTTGACTTAGTCATTAGATAAGTAGCTTGCAGGCTGAAAAAGTTTGTGCACCCCTGGACTAACCTCACAAAAAGGTTTTAATAAAAACTTCATGTCTCAGCCCTAGATAGTTATTTTTAACTGCTAGGCAGTTAGCTATTTAGCCTGCATTTTCACCGTGTTACAACACACGTACCACATGCGTCTAATACACACACACACACACACAAACACACATACACACACACACACATACACACACAAAGGACTACAATCCTAAAGTCATAAAAAATAATTTCCCTGCAAAAATCTTAATTGTGTTTTAAATAGCATGTCTAAGTTCTGACTCCGACTAGCCCTAATATTAGTTTCACACGTGCACAGCAACACATCAAGAAATGTTTCAAACTCACACGATGTGAATGAAGGCAGTGGAGTCACACGTACACAGCCTGAAACACAAACTGCACTAAAGTTAGTTTAATATTAGTCACTCGTTTGATATTCAGAATTTTCTGCTTTTCCTCACCAGTTAACTAAATGCCGATACACCAGCACAGTAACAGTTTTGTGGTGAAATACATATTCACATGAAATTACATATTCACATACAGTATTATTGTCTTGTGTAATTTTTCTAACATTTGTTTTATGTACAATTAGTCAAAAATAGTCAATTAAACTCTCATGTTATTAAACCTAATGATGTGAAGCCAACTAAAACACAGACATATATTCCACACATACTATATGGCTTACTTTTGTACTTAGTGAAGTCATTTGTTTATAATGATTTTAACACTAGGCTGTCATTAATTGCACATTTTTTCTTTTTTTTCTTTCTTTATGTTAATTTGAAGCTCATAGTGCTGAACTGCTGGATGTCCAGGTGCTGTTCGGAAAACCAAGTGGGCTTCATAGGCAATTGGCAAACATTGGAGGGTAAGCCTGGTTTTTTAGGCAGGGATGGTGTCCACCCCATGCAGGAGGTTGTCGCTCTGCTATCATGCAACATAGCCCATAGTCTTTTAGTTAGCCGGCAGAGTAGTGTAAATAATAAGTGAACTACCAGAGTCAAGACTGGGCTGCAGAAAAACTTGGCTTAACCAACCATCTGCAAGCTGCCTTGAGGCTTCACCTAGGTTCAACTATATTGACACACTGTCTGTGCCCCGAATTAAAATCAATCGTAGAAAGTCTTCAGCAGCTTGTCTTAGTAACTTGATTAATATTCCATTATCATATACAAATGCTGTTTTTTCATGGCAAGATGGCGGCGCGCAGTAGCGCAGCGGCTTCTCACACTCCCACCATAAACCCAGCTTTTCAGTAGTTTTTGTGTCAGTTCTGGTCCTGAATTCATGTGCCTTAGGCGGATGTGTTACAGCCGAACCGAACTTATCCAGATAAAAGACAGTTTAGCCACGGATGCAGCAACTCTGGACAACAATGTTCGGGCTGAGCTGAGCAGACTACGGCTTCTTGAGGCACGGGCCCACTGGAATGGAGCTCAGGCCAAGAGGAAGATGCAAGACAGGCAACAGAAGAGAGGTAAACGAGGCGGCGTGCTAGCCAGGCTAAAGGCTAATCGACCCCTGATTCCATCTCCTTTCCTCTCTATTGTCTGCTCTCTGGACAACAAGCTGGAGGTTGAGGATGAATGTTTCTGAGGAGATGAGGAACTGTGCTGTGATTTGTCTCAAAGAAACCACAGCATGCCGGACTCAGCCTTCCAGCTCGCCGGCCAGCAGCTCTTCCGAGCAGACTGTAACCAGCAGTCTGGGAAAACCAGAGGGGGCCGCTTAATAATCTACATCAGTGAAAGTTGGTGTACAAACTGTGTTGGTAAACAGCCACTGCTCTGAGGTGATAGAATTGTTGACTATCAAGTGTAGTCCACACTATCTTTCTCATGAAATCACGGCTGTGTTTGTCACTTCAACAAACACAGCACTGGATGCTAATGCTAACAATGCACTGATGGAGCTCCATGACAACATCAGGTCACTTCAGAACAAGCATCTGGAGGCGTTTTATGTGGTGGCGGGGGACTTTAACCACGTAGACCTGACGAACTCACTGCCAAGGTTTTAAAAGCATGTGAACATTCCAACACGGGGAAATAACACACACGACTGTGTGTACACCAACATTAAAGACGCTTATAGAGCCATGCCCTGCCCCCATCTCGGGCTCTCGGACCACATCTCCCTCCTGATGGTTCCTGCATACCACCCTCGACTGCGATGCTCCACACCCACACAAAAGACCATCACTGTGTGGCACAGTGACGGAGATGCTGTGCTGCAGGACTGCTTTGACTGCACAGACTGGCAGGTTTTCAAGGAGGCTGGACCTGGAGGATTATACATCTGCTGTCCTCAGATACATCAGGAAATCTGCAGTTGAGATCACCACCACCAAGACTGTGACCTACTACCTGAACCAGAAACCCTGGCTGAATGCAGAGGTGCATTCTCTGCTGAAAGCTAGGGATGCTGCCTTCAGGTCCAGCGACCCACAGGAATTCAGAAGGGCTAGAAGAGGGCTGACTGCAGGTCTGAAGAGGGCAAAAGCTGCATATGTTCAGAAAATTCAGGGAGATTTCATGTCCCAGGATCCAAGGAGCATGTGGAGGGGCATAAAGTGCATCACAGACTACAAATCAAAGGATGCACAATGCCCCAATGACCCCTCCCTGCCCAAGGTTCTCAAAAATTCTATGCCCGGTTCGAGAACCTCAACACCCCCCCAACACCAGACTCACCCCGGCACCTGGAGAAGTGCCCATCAGCATGACACCGGCTGAAGTAAGGAGGATTCTTATGGGGATCGACCCTCGGAAGGCGGCCGGTCCCGACAACATCCCTGTTCAGGTGTTAAAGGACTGCGCAGATCAGCTCTCCGTAGTCCTGGCGGACATCTTTAATGCCTCCCTCAGCCAGGCAGTTGTCCCCACCTGCATGAAGACTGCCACCATCATCCCGGTCCCCAAGAGCTCCACAATGTCAGTTCTGAATGCCTACAAACCAATAGCCCTCACACCGATAGTCACAAAGTGCTTTGAAAGACTGGTTATGTCCCACATCAAAGCCACCATCGATGTCACTATGGATCCTCATCAATATGCCCAGAGGAAGAACTGTTCTACAGAAGATACCATTTCCTCTGTTGTCCACACCACCCTCACCCACCTGGAACAGAAGGACTCCTATGTCCCTATGCTCTTTGTGGCCTTCACATTAACACAATGGTTCCTCACAGGGGCGTAGCACCAAATTCTGGGCCCTATGCACAAGCAATGCCCAGGGCCCCACCCCCTATTATTATTATTTATATATACAGTCTGTTAAGATCCACAACATCACCTCCTCCACCTTAACCTTCAGCACTGGCTCCCCTCAGGGCTGAACATTTCAACATCATATGATTATATGATTTATCACAAACTTATAAGTAGTTGTCCAGAGGAGAATGGGTCTCCTATGTGAGTCCGGTTCCTCCCACATTTCTGAGGGAGTTTTTCCTTGCCACAGTCGCCATTGGCTTGCTCACCTGGGATATAGGGATTTAGTGATTAATGATTTGGTGTTTGTTATTACTAACCCCGTAAAGCTGCTTTGTGACATCAGTTGTTAAAAGCGCTTTATAAATAAATTTGATCTGATTTGATTTGAATACCAAGACAAATCCTACTTTTGTGTTACTAATTAGCTACACTGCTAACATTAACTTGTTTAACAAGGGTTTTGCAAGCTAGTCCCCGATGATTATAAGCTACGTTGTAATGTAGACACTAATAATTACATACACTGGGCCTACACACACACACACACACACACACACACCGTGTTCTTTTAGTCCACAGGGAAGTGACTTATGGCTGCTGTCAACAGTGCCATAGCAAGAAATGTTACTATGGTTAACTAGGCTGTGGGCTAGCAAACTGTCACTACAGTTACTTCCATAGGGCTAACCAGAAATATCATCAAATTGCCCAATGCAATATTGACCTACTGGTTCTGTGAAAAACCAAAAATAACTTCCCCACTAGTCAAGCAGGAACATAGAAACCCCCTAATCCCTTTTCGTGTCCTGTAAGTCTAATGCTGAATGAGTTTTAAGTCTGATGCTAAATTCTGTTTCTATTTCACAATCTTATTGTTCAAAGCTTCCTGCTGAAATGGTGCTGCAGTTAAATTCCAGAGCCTTAGCTTTTTTTTATTATTATTATTTAATCTTATGTGGTGAAGCTGTTACAGTCAGATGCCTCAGGCTTCCACAAAATAGGAAGCCATCAGCCATGTCGACCTGTTCACCATTAAAATGTCCCACCGATTTGAACACAGCTCTTGATTTAAGAACTTCTTTCTCAATCTTTGTTCTTCAGATCTACTTTTCTTTGACTGTTTCTCAGTCATTTCTTCTTGGCAATCTCTCGTCCTGTGCACAGACATTTATTTATGTATTCACTGTCACAAAAAACACAGAATAAGAATCCTGTTTATGGAAGCACAACAAAATTTAAGCCACTGCTGTTAAACACATCCTGTCTCAGGTTTGTCATAGAAAGGAACAAAATAGAGAACAGCTCATATCAACACCCAAACCCCATCATAACGTTGAAATGTGGTGGTGGGAGCATCATGGTTTTTGTCTGCGGTGCTGCCTCAGGACCAAATTATGATTTAAATTTTACTTATTACTATTAATAATATACTAATAATAACTATTAGGGGTTATTATGTTGCGCATACTGTTATTCAATTTCATATATTCTTCTTCTTCTTCTTCTTCTTCTTCTTCTTCTTCCGCTGGATTTTTGACGCGCTTCTTGTCCCGCAGTTTTCAAGATATCGACACCGTTTTAACTCCAGATTGTTCGGTCCGATTGTGTGATCCGGGCTCATATACAGATTTTTGATCGGATTTGCGGTTTTCCTAAAAACTTTTCCCATAGAGAATGAATGGGGAGCAAAAATGCATGCTCATCTACTGTACTTCTGCTTGACCGATTCGCACTGTTTCAAATACACTATATCAGGGCAGGCCCCCGAGCACAAATTCACTGTTGTTTTGACACACACTCATTTATTTGTCATTTTATTACCATCCCTTTTTCGTCCCATTGACTTCCATTCATTTTCACCCATATCAAATTCCAGGCTTCCATTTGCCAAACAACAACCAAAATTGATATACTACATCATGGCAGGTAACAGAGCTCTAGTCCAGAGCCATACTGACCCGCACTCCTTTTTTTGTCATCTTTCTTCCCTCGTTCCTCCCATTGACTTCCATTCATTTTCACATACACTCAAGCCACAAAGTTTCTGTGTCCCAACAGCCACCAACATTCATGTACTCCATCAGGACAGATAACAGAGCTCTAGTGTGCAAGGCCATACTGACCCGCACTTCTCTTTTTGTCATCTTTTCATCCCTCGTTCTTCCCATTCATTTTCACATAGAGACATGGCAACCGCCTTGGGAACCATAGCAACCGTCTTGGGTGCCATAGCAACCGCCTTGGGAGTTATAGCAACAGCCTTGGGGCCCATAGCAACCGCCTTAGGTGCTATAGCAACCGCCTTAAGTGCCATAGCAACCGCCTTGGGTGCTATAGCAAGCGCCTTGGGTGTCATAGCAACCGTCTTGGGGGCCATAGCAACCGCTTTGTGTGCCATAGCAACCGCCTTGGACGTCATAGCAACCGTCTTGGGGGCCATAGCAACCGCTTTGTGTGCCATTGCAACCGCCTTGGACACCATAGCAACCGCCCTTGGTGTCATAGCAACCACCTTGGATGTCATAGCAACCACCTTGGGTGGCATAGCAACCGCCCTGGGTTACAAAGCAACCGCCTTGTAGCCCATAGCAACCACCCTGGGTGTCATAGCAACTGCCTTTTAGGCCATAGCAACCACTTTGGGGCCCATAGAAAAACACCTTGTGTGCCATAGCAACTGCCTTGGATGCCATAGCAACCGCGTTTTGGGGGACATAGCAACCGCCTTGGGTGCCATAGCAACCGCCTTGGGTGCCATAGCAACCGCCTTGGTTCCTATAGCAACCTCTTTGGGGCCCATAGCAACCGCCTTGGGTGCCATAGCAACCACCACAGATACGACAGCATCACCTTACAAACCAACTGGAATACCTTAGCTTGTGGGCCATGTTAGCTATGCGCAACATCCCGTGTTTCCTTCAGGAAATGCACTCTACTTTTCTACTTAATAATACAATTATAAAATGTATATTTATCATTAAAGAAACATTCATACGTTATTACATATTATTATTATTATATATTTATTTAATAATAATATAACTTGTATTTATTTATTTATTAAATATAATATAACTTTTAAATGCATGTAGCATAAAATGATCACCCAATCCTTTTCAGTCAACTTCACTCCAATGCATTACCACCAATTTGACATTTATGTTTGGACTGTATGGTCAACAGACCTCATTTACATAAAATTATACCTCATTTCTGAGTAAAAACAAGCAGAAATTCTGAATTATTTTGACAAATGAGAGGCACGTAAATGAATGGCTTATCACAGACTGGTAGCTGTATGAACACAGACACATTCAATGTTAAACGCTGTTTGATGGAGTGACAGCGGGGACAGCCAATCACATGTTAGCAAGAAACGGGAAAAACAATTGATGAGCTTGTGCGGGGTCTAAATTTAAACAGGCTTCAGACTGAGCGGCTTGGACTTGTCTCCTTTTAATACAGCATAACATTGTTTTTGGAAGGTAAAAACTACAGGGGACCAAAGCTGCCTTTTTAAAAACGAAAGCAACATGCCCCGTCCCACCCCCAAATTACGTCTGTGCCTTCAGTTCATGAAGTCCTCTTTTAAAAAGCTCTACCGGCTTGGCTTTACATATGTTATGTTTGTAAATGTCGCATTACTTTGGATGTTTTCATGCTCTCACATGCCAGCACTTAATTACAAATAACACACTGAGGTTTCTGTCCATGTGTTGTCCTCAAAGAACAAAAATCCTATTTTAAATGCTCAGCGTTATATTTGCGTTTTGCCATCTTTCCTCTGAACATCATCACAAATTTAAAGAGAAGGGTAACGGGCTAACAAATGGTGGTTACTATGGCAACGAGTATGATGCACGTGTCTGACGCTGCCTCTGTGTCTTTTGGTTCAAGATAAATGATGAGTGCATCAGATAAGCTTTAATTATTTTTCATTTTTAATTGTTTTAAAGAATTTATTTATTTATTACAAACTGTCCGTGACCCACCCAGAACGTGTCCGTGACCCACTTTTGGTTCGCGACCCACCAGTTGAGAATTGCTGAAAGAATGGCTGTCCATAATAATGGCTGTCCATATTAGCCTGGCTAAACTACTAATCCAATTAATCTGTTCCAGACACTCCAAAATATTAACAAAAATACATTTTATATATAGAATAACTATAGTTTTATATACAGAACACAATGAGAAATAAATATAAAAGACTAATGAAATGGATAAATGAACCTTTAACATCACTCTTACAGGTTTACACTCTGTTTTAGAGAGTGCTGGTGTGCTCCAGCTAGTATTTTTTTTTTGTACACTTGTTCTCGGGGTTCTTGGCCACTATTTGTTTTCACACCGGTTTTTCAGGCAGTAGCGCTGCGTGCCGTCGCTTTAGCGTGATGTGTTTTAGTTTGCTTAGAGCATTGTCAACGAGGAATGAATTACAAACTAACAGGTGGGTGGACGCTTTTTTTTTTTTTTTATTATTGGTGAATCACATGGGCACACTGATGAAAACCGGGGCATATGAATAACAGGGACAAAATTTCCCCCCAAAAAATCTACGATAACCAAAATGTATGATAACCAGGGCAAACGATAACCAAGGTTCCACTGTAATTTTAAATAATTCACTTACATTTTCTTACAATTTTAGAAGTAACACTGTGTCACTCATACTAATATCACACACTACCTAGATGGTATCATATCAGTATAACATTAAAATTATATATGGTCAGCAAGATATATGGTCAGCAAGATTCCTGTGACTAATAAGTTGTCATAAACTGATCCGTGATGAATCAGTTAGACATGGCAAATGTGCTTGACAATAGACAGACTACAATCTGTAATTGTACTGATATAATGGACCTATGAGGTAGTGTGATCTCATAAACTGGATAGTGAGTGTATGATTCATTTGTCATCCTCTGAACAGATGGTGCTGTTTAATGATCTCATATAGAACTACTCATAAAACACAATCAAAACGAGTCCAACTCCAGTGAACTCCAAAGTGTACATTAGCTTTCTCAACAAGCAATTCTCTTAAACATGAAGGAAGTACCTGGCAATGTTTGGCACACCTCAACAAAGCAAAGTTAATCATTGACTTTGAGGTCAGGAGGGAAGTATTTAGGGATTGCACATGCTCTATTTTTACCTTTTTACCTGATCTCACTCAGGAATTCTGTTTGCTTTCTTTTTAATTAACCTTCCACAGAAGAGCAACCTCCATCACAAATTTCAGATTAATTAAGGCTCCTGATGAATTCTGTCCCAAGTGTGGGCCCTGATAAAACTGGTAATTTGTGATAGTCTTGTATCATTATCAAAACAGTCCGTCCTCATTTATCACACACTTCACATTCGTTATTGCCCCAAATTCATAATCAAAAGTCATTGCTAAGTACATCAGTTGCTTGAGTAGAATGATGAGGAGATTGGAAAAAAAGTGCATGAAGATTATTTGAAAAAATGAAAGACAAAAGCAGAATATAATATGCAGTCAACATAAAATTAAAACCACCTGTCTATTATTCCATATGTAAGAACCTCACTTTCCACCAAAATATCTCTGACCTGTTAAAACATGGACTCCACCAGACCTGTGGCGCATATGTTCTGATTCCTTTCTATGATAGCTAGCATGAACGTTTTCAGCTATTTATGTTGCAGTAGCTGTTTTGTGAGATTGGACCAGATGGGCTATCTTTCTCCACCCACCAATTAGCATTGGGTACCCATAAGCCTGTTGCTAGTTCACTGGTTGTCTATGTTCAGTGGCTGTTGTCTCCACTTTTGGTAGGTACTAACCAATGTATAACAGTAACATCCCACAAGACCAGCAGTTATGGACAGTCTCTGGCCCCATCATCTAGATTTGTAATAATTGCTCAGATCCTTACGCTTGTGTATTTATGCATGCATATAGATGTGGACAATTTTGTAGGCATCCTTCCATGAATTAAGAAGAACCCACAATTTTAAAGTAATTGGCCTCCGTCATTGTTTATACCATAGTTAATAAAATCAGACTTTGATGTTGACGTTTGATTCAACAGAATATTTTAAATAACAAAACATTTATTTATCTACAAAAATGATGGGAAAATATGTTGCACACCCTTTAGTGCAGTCACTGAAAACAATAGATTTTTGTAATGCTAAATGAGATTTCTGCACCAGTCAAAAGGTGGATTGGTCCAATCTTCCTGAGCAAACTGTTCCATGGACGATTCAGGACAGGGCTCATAGAAAACTAGTTCAGAATAGTCCAGTGTTTTGTTCTTAGCCATTCAATGAGTGCTTTTAATTGTGTGTTTTGGGTCATTATTGTCATGTATTAAGTAGTTCTCATAAGTACTTTAAGGCACTATATTATGCTGTGCATGGCACTACTTTGTATTCTTCCGCCGAGACACAGACAGTTGATTATCAATAAGTAAAGAGAGTGAACTGAACCTCCCGTGTCTCCGTCTCCGTGTATTACTTGTTGTCTCAGTATAAATTGATATAATACTAAAGAAACAACAACTTGGCGACGAGGATAATGGAACTGTGTTTCGCGCTGTGGAAGTCAAAAATGCGCTAAACTTGTGAGAACCAGTGACGGGAATCGTGGCAGTGTGGCCGCGAGAAAGTGAGGTAAAATAAAAACGGTGTCGGCGCGGACGTGAAACTACAGCCGTAAGTAAACTAAAAGCACAGACTGTAACTGCTAAAACACAGCCGCTTAAGAGTGGAATTGGAGAGAACATCCACCGTGTGTGCTGAATGAAACCCGAAGCTGCCACAGTAACACAGTGAGCAGACAGTTAAAATGGCGGGAATTGTTGGCAGTATTGGCCCATTTGATGCTAGTATGGAGCAGTGGAGCTCGTATACAGAGCGGGTTGACTATTTTGTTCTGGCAAACGGAATTGAAGGAGACAAAATAGTGCCCACATTTTTGAGTGTGATGGGTCCAAGGACATTCAACTTGCTACGCTCTTTAGTTCAGCCAGCCAAGCCAGGTAGCAAAACATATGACACAATTGTTGAAATTCTGTCTGGTCAATTCTCACCAAAGCCCCTGGTGATTGCTGAATG
Organism: Crenuchus spilurus; assembly: GCA_036984385.1. Lineage (NCBI taxonomy): Eukaryota > Metazoa > Chordata > Actinopteri > Characiformes > Crenuchidae > Crenuchus > Crenuchus spilurus. The sequence continues at coordinate 11,921 of BRDA01082303.1, read as the reverse complement.
CTTCAGATTCCATAAAAGGAGCCAGGAGGAAGGAGAGTCGATAGCAAACTTTGTGGCTGCATTAAAAAGGCTAGCAGAGTACTGTGCATTCGACACTGTACTAAATGACACCATTCGAGATAGGCTAGTGTGTGGACTGAGAAGCGAAGCTATCCAGAAGCGCCTACTAACAGAACATACACTCACCTTAGAGAAGGCAATTGAAATAAGCACGTCTATGAAATTAGCAGATAAAGAGGCACATCAGCTCAGTAGCAATGTGAAACTGCACAAGGTGGCTGCTGAAAGGAATAAGGCAGTGAGCAAATGCTACAGGTGTGATAAACCTGGTCATCTAGCTGCTGAGTGCTGGAGCAAGGATTTGGAGTGTAGACGATGTGGAAACACGGGTCACATCGAACGTGCATGTAAAACAAAAAAAGAACAAGCAAAAAGTACAATCACAAAAAGTCGAATGCTTTCCCACAAAGAAAAAGTGTGAATAAGGTGGAGCGGAGTCAAGGCATTGTGTGTGACAGTTCAGAAGAGGAGATATCGCTGAACATACTGACTGTCGCTGGTGGGTCACGAGGTTACTGGGCCTCACCATTAATTGAAGGACAGATAGTACGCATGGAAATTGACACTGGTGCTGCCGTTTCCATTGTTTCTGAGTGTGTACAAAAAGACACTTAAGCACCTGTCTTTGAAACCAGCTAACATCAAGTTAAAGACATACACTGGTGAACAGGTTCCTGTGCGAGGAGTGGTGGATGCCACAGTTCAGCTGAACAAGTAAACAGCCAAGCTGCCATTGTATGTGGTAAAAGGAGATTACCCATCTCTGCTAGGTCGTGCATGGCTGGATAAAATCACACTGGACTGGCCTGCAATTCGCATGATGGTAAAGGAAGAAACTGGACTGACTGACATTCTAAACAAACATGCTGAAGTGTTTAAGGATGAACTTGGTAACATGAAAAACATTAGCGTCAAATTGGACACTAAGCCAGACGCCAAGCCAAAGTTCCTAAAGGCACGTCCAGTCCCCTATGCAATCAGGCCTAAAGTGGAAGCACATCTGAAATCCCTAGTTCAGAGCGGGGTTCTAGAGCCAGTCAGCGTGAGCAGTTGGGCTACACCCATTGTGCCAGTCATAAAGAAAGATGGGTCCATCAGGATATGTGGGGATTTTAAAGTCACACTTAACCCTGTGTTGGCGGTGGAACAGTACCCTCTGCCCCACATTGACGACTTGTTTGCTGAGCTGGCAGTAGGACAAAAATTCAGCAAAATTGACCTAAGTCAAGCTTATCTCCAGATGAACGTGGATGAAAGCTCAAGGGAGCTGCTCACTATAGTCACACACAAGGGCCTATATCGCTACTGTCGTTTGCCGTATGGGGTCACGTCAGCCCCATCTCTTTTCCAAAGAGCATTGGATCAAATTTTAAATGGTCTAGCTGAAGTTCAGTGCTATTTAGATGATATTTTGATCACGGGAAAGACTGAAGAAGAGCACTTGAGAAACTTGGATGCTACTTTACAGAGGCTGAAAGAGCATGAACTCAGAGTTCGCAAATCCAAATGCGAGTTCTTCCAGCCATCTGTTGAATATCTAGGACATGTGATTGACTCACAAGGCTTACACAAAGCCCCATCTAAGGTTAAGGCACTAATGGAGGCACCACCACCTCAGAATGTGAGCCAACTTCGTTCCTATCTTGGTCTTCTAAATTACTATGGCAAGTTTGTCTCGAACCTTGCATCATTGCTAAAACCATTGCATCAATTGCTCTGTCAAGACAAAGTCTGGAAGTGGACGGATAAGTGTGCACAGGCTTTCGCCAAAACAAAGAGGGCGCTCCTGAAGTCAGAAGTCTTGACACATTTTGACCCAGCCCTGCCATTGCAGTTAGCGTGTGATGCTTCTCCCTATGGGGTTGGCGCTGTTATATCACATATCATGCCAGATGGAGAAGAAAAACCCAAAGCATTTGCGTCACACACGCTGAACAAGGCAGAAAGTAACTATGCCCAAATTGAGCATGAAGCCCTTGGCATTGCCTTTGGTGTTCGCAAATTTCACCAGTACTTGTTTGGACGAAAATTTACCCTCCTGACAGATCACCGTCCCCTCACCACTATTTTTGGTCCACATGTGGGCATTCCGTCGTTAGCAGCTAGTCGGATGCAAAGGTGGGCATTGCTGCTCTCTGCCCATACATACGACATAAAGTACAGGAAATCTGAGTTGCATGCAAACGCAGATGGTCTCTCCAGGTTGCCACTTCCGTTGACGCATGCTGAGCCAAAGCAAGCTGAAATCTTCTATTTTCAGCAGGTGGAAGATGCATCAGTTACATCTTCACAAGTGCAACGACACACAAGGAATGATCCACTGCTGTCCAAGTTACTGGATATGGTTGTCTGTGGATGAAATGTGGAAGATGCTGCAGAATTGAAGCCATTCCTGGCCAGGCGCAATGACCTTACTGTGCAAGCATGTTGTCTTTTATGAGGACAGAGAGTGATCATTCCGCCATCTTTGAGGAACAGAGTGTTACAAGTGCTGCATTCAAGTCACTGTGGAATTGTTCGCATGAAAGAACCTGCTAGAAGTTACTTCTGGTGGCCAGGACAAATAGAAGAGACAGCATCCTCATGCACATCATGTAAAAAGGTCCGCAATATGCCACAACTGGCCCCACTTCACCCGTGGGATTGGCCAGAAGAACCTTGGCAACGTGTTCACATTGATTTTGCTGGTCCGTTTGAAGAGAAAATGTTCCTAGTAGTCATGGACGAACATAGCAAGTGGCCAGAAGTGTTCATAATGAAATCCACTACCACTGAAAAGACCACTGAGAAACTGGGTGAAATGTTCAGTCGATTCGGCTTTCCTGAACAACTCTGTTTGCAAGAATTTGAGAAATTCCTCAAAGTAAATGGAGTACAACACATCCGGTCGGCTCCCTATCACCCATCCACAAATGGCCTAGCCGAACGGTTTGTGCAAAGCTTGAAGCACTCACTGAAAGCTTCATGTGGACAGAGCTCACTCCTTCAGCATTTGAACAGTTTTCTACTGTCCTACAGAAATGTGCCACATTCAACTACTCACGTCTCTCCTGCCATACATTTCATGAAAAGACGGTTGCGTACCAGTCTTGATCTACTCAAGCCTTCTGGAACAAAAGCACTTGTCCAGTGTCAACAGCAAGCTCAGATGGAAAGACGAAATCAAAGAGCAAAGCGCAGAGTTTTCCATCCAGGAGATCAAGTGTTGGCACGTAACTACACTCATGGACCAAAATGGATTCCTGCAACAGTCATCACCAAGTCAGGTCCAGTGTCTTACACGGTCAAGACTACAGAGGACATTGTCTGGAGAAGACACACAGATCAGCTACTTCAAGGAGCAGCTGCACCTGCAGAATCTGTTTCGGTGAACAGTCCTGAACTTTTGCAGTTGAGTGGTCTGAATCAGAGTCCACAGCCTTTGAAAGACTCACTGGCTCGTGATCCTGCATCTTCTGAGCCTGTGACTGCTACAGTTCAGTCGACACTGCCCACTACTGAGGAAGTATCTCCATTGGACATTCCTGTTTCAGAGGTTGGGGTCGCTCGGCGTTATCCTGTGAGAAACCGTCAACCTCCAGATCGTTTAAGTTATTAGTCAATGACATACCCAAAGGAATGGGGCAGAATAATCCCCGGGGTGTTGTCAGGGTTTGAGGTAGTCTACCCTCACTCCCTTAGTTTATATAAAAAATTTAAAAAAAACACTGTTGTTTTTGTTGTTCATTTGGTAGATTATGCAGTGCTGGAAAGTGTTATAGTTATGCCTTGTATTGTGTGACATCTGGTCATTGTTTTGAATGGACTTGAACCGTTTTCAAAAGTAGCACTTTTTGTTTAAGGGGGAGGAGTATGTCATGTATTAAGTAGTTCTCATAAGTACTTTAAGGCACTATATTATGCTGTGCACGGCACTACTTTGTATTCTTCCGCCGAGACACAGACAGTTGATTATCAATAAGTAAAGAGAGTGAACTGAACCTCCCGCGTCTCCGTGTATTACTTGTTGTCTCAGTATAAATTGATATAATACTAAAGACACAACAATTATCCTGTTGGAGTACCTATGACCTGCGACTAAGATGGAGCTTTCTCACACTAGGCACGGTGGCTTATTGGTTAGCACATTCGCCTCTCAGCGCTGAGGACTTGGGTTCGAGTCCACATCTGAGCGAAGTTTCCATGTTCTCCCCATGTCTGCGTGGGTTTCCTCCCACAGTCCAAAGACATGGAGGTCAGGTGGATTGGATACTCTAAAAATTACCCTGGTGTTTGTATGTATGTGTGTATGCCCAGATATGGTTGGCACTCTGTCCTGGGTGATCCCCCTAGTGCTTGATACAGTCCTCCAGGTGGACGGTTGCTTCCGGTTGAGAGTACGCTGTGTGCGACTGGCTGATACTTCTCGCCGATGTGTGGTTGAGTGTGTGTAAATGGTGTGTGTTGATTGTAAAGCATCCTTGGGTATCTAAAAAGGCGCTATATAACTGTAAAATAAGTAATAAATAATAAAGTATGTTTTATTCCGGAACGCCTTGACAGTCTTACATTCAAATATTGAATTATGCCCTGCACAGATTCAAGGCAGTGGCAAAAACAACAAAGCAGCCCCAAAACATCACTGAACCTCCTCCATGTTTACCAGTAGGTTTGGTATTCTTTTCTATGAAAGTTTAATTTTTTGTCTGTGAACATAGATTTAATTAGACGTGCCAAAAAGCTCCAGTTTTGTCTCATCTGTCCAAAGAATATTCTCCTAGAAGCATTGTTGCTTGTCAGTATCCATTTTAGCAAGTTCAAGTCTGGCTTTTTAATGTTTTTTCCTTCTACAGTGAAGTCCTTCTGGGTCTTTTTCCATGCTTTTGCTCAAACAGCAATGGGTGGTGCGATTTGACACTGATGTACCCTGACCTTCAGGGTAAAAGTTCAGCTTGTATCTCTGTTGAAGTTTTCCTTGTTTCTTTGTTTAAAATTTGCATCATTCTATTCAATTGTTTGCTACAATCCCATGAACCTTAAACTTAATAATATTTTCAAAGGCAGTCACAGGAATATCATATTGATTGGAGATGGGCTTCTAGTCTTAACCTTTAACATAGTTGTTTATAATTTTCTTTCTTCTTTCCTCAGACTACTGTCCATGTTCATTGTGGTTCACGTAATGATACTAAACAGCAGAGTGACTACTTTTCTCCATTTAAATAGGTGCATGGCAGATTATAAGACTGTCATTATGTGTGATACTAACTACAAACAGCTAGTTTGAAATATTACTATAATTCACGTACTTGTAAAAGTTTGTGGGGGCAACAACAAATCTGTCCTGGTCATTGTAAAGTGTCTTTGTAGAACCAGCAATGATTTATCTGTTTTCACACTTGCTTTGCCTTACTCTAAGACATAACAAAAGCATGCAGTTATACATAAGAAAATAGTAGTTAATTAATTTCCAAAAGAAACAAGTATTGATTATCCAAAAGTAGTATTGGATGAGAACTGCAAACAATACTGGACTGCCATGAAGAGAGGTTTAGAAAGTGTTACACTAACACATTCAGTACAGAAAACCAGAAAATCTTAGTTTATTGTATTAATGTTATTTGTGTTTATGAGAGCTTTTAGTAAGTAAAATCTTACTGCCAGTCTAGTTTCCTCAGGTGTCCAAAACATTTGCAGAGTAGTGTATATGCTGGTGCGAGCAATTTATTTATTTATTTATTCCTTCATTTTGGGAGTGGGTATCAAAGTTGGAGAGTCATTGGTACACTAATATTAGAGCAAGGATAACCCCTCGGGATAATGATCTCCCTCCCCCCTAAACAATCATTTCCCCAACCAGTGTGTTGAACATAAGTTGGTGCCTGTTAACCCCCTGTGGTACACTGATTGCTCTGTACATGCGCCAGAGTCATTGATTCCCTCTGGCATCAATGGCCCATGAGGTACCAAGGTTATGCTGTTGGGGGTCTCCCTTAGTTACTGAGACCGCGTACATGTCTCGTTAGTCACATGGTGTCCCC
>BRDA01082299.1:6503-95271 GCA_036984385.1 Crenuchus spilurus | reverse complement strand
TAAAATATTAGATGTTGGCACCTCCACATCATTGCATTCAGTTTTTATTCACAATTTGTTTAGTGTCCCAACGTTTTTGGAATCCGGTTTGTAGAGAATTTCTTTTTTGCAGAATATACTACAAAAGGAGCAAAATTACAAAAAATAATTTTGTTAAGCAAAAAAATTGCTTAAACTGACCAGCTGCCTCTGATTTGGGCTACGGAGAAAGGGTATTTCAAGAGAAATGGACTAAATATATACAGAAAGTAGTGAGAGATACATGGGCAATGTTAAGCATTTACATTAAGCAATTAAAAGTCAATACCACCAAATATGAAAATGTATGCCAATTTTTGATCTATTAAAAGTTTGATATAGTAAAAAAAAATTCAGAAATAAATTTGTCTCATCAATTTGAAATGCTGTCTTGTAGAAATATAGTACATTAAATGATTTACTTAAATGAAATGCATAGAGACAAACTGACTTTGATCTTTAGCCAAGATGTATAAACATTTTTGAATTCAACCTTAACCCTCTAGAGTCTGAGGGGTTTTCAGACACACTGATGTAGTCTGACATGGCTTGACTTTCACAAATTACACCCATCTAAAAAATTTCTCCCCCAAAGTGTTACTTTGTTAAGCACAAAATCAGCAACAACAGTGTTAAAGCAGTAAGATTTCAAGTATTTGTTTGTTTATTTTCACATAAATTGGGCTTCCAGCTCATAAAACCCATGAAAACAAGATTTAAAAAAAATTAGAATACTGTGGAGAATCAGCCCAAATTTTGCAGGGCATGAATATTTTAAACTGAGTGTGACGCACTAATCATCTACTAAACTCAAAGCACCTGCATAGGTTTCCCCAGCTGTCATTAAATTGCTTCAGTCTGGTTCAATATGGGGAAGACTGCAGACATGACATAACCGACCAGAGGACCATCACTGATACCCTCCATAAGATGGGGAAGCCACAAAAGTTCATAGCTAAGGACGCTGGCTGTTCACAGAGTGCTGTGTCCAAGTATATCAATGGAAAGTCTAGTGGAAGCACAAAATGTGGCAGGAGAAGATGCACCAGCAAAAGAGATGACCGTGAGTCAAGTCACTTCTGAACCTGAGCCAACGTAGGAAACATCTCAACTGGGCCATGGAGAAGGAGGGCTGGACCGTTGGCCAGTGGTCCAAAGTCCTCTTTTCCGATGAAAGTAAAGTGTGCCTTTCATTCAGGAATCAAGGTCCAGGGAGGAAGACGGGTGAGGAACAGAACCCAAACTGCTTGAGGTCCAGTGTGAAATATCCAGTCAGTCATGATTTGGGGTGCAAAGTCTAATGCAGGTGTTGGTAAACTCTGCTTTCTTAAATCCAAGGTCACCGTAACAGTCTACCAGAATGTTTTAGAGGACTTCATGATTCCTTCTGCTGAGGATCTGTATGGAGATGCAGATTTCATCTTCCAGCAGGACGTGGCCCCTGCCCATGCTGCCAGAAACACCAAAGCCTGGTTTGATGCCCATGCCATCACAGTGCTTGACTGGCCAGCCAACTCGCCAGACCTAAACCCCATTGAGAATCTATGGCGTATTCTCAAGAGGAAAAATGAGGGCCAACAGACCTAACAACAAAGAGCTGACAGCAAGCATCAAGAAAATCTGGGCTTCCATAACATAATGCCACAGGCTGATTGCCTCAATGCCACGTCGCACCCAACCGAGTATTGAGATTGACATATTCTGAAAGTACCATATTTTCATTGATTTGATCCTAATTTCTTTTTTTCGGCAAAAACTGAAGTAGTTTGGGCTGATTTCTCCCAGCATTCTAATTTTTTTGAAATCCTGTTTTCGTGGGTTTTATGAAACCCAAATTATGTGAAAACAAACAAATACTTGAAATTGTTTAAATCGTGGGCCCTGAATACATGCATGTGTGTGTGTGTATATAAAATCACTGCTCAAAAAAAATAAAGGGAACACTTAAACAACACAATGTAACTTTAAGTCAACCACACTTCTGTGAAATCAACCTGTCCAGTTAGGAAGCAACACTGACTGTGAATCAATTTTACCTGCTGTTGTGCAAATGGAACAGACAACAGGTAGAAATGAGAGGCAATTAGCAAGACAACCCCTATACAGGAGTGGTTCTGCAGGTGGTGACCACAGACCTTTTCTCTGTTCTCATCCTTTCTGGCTGATGTTTTGGTCACTTTTGCATTTTGTCAGTTCTCTCACCATAGAAGTAGCATGAGGTGATGTCTACAACCCACAGAAGTTGCTCAGGTAGTGCAGCTCATCCAGGATGGCACATCAATGTGACCTGTGACCAACAGGTGTAAATTATTGGCAATTAGCAAGACACATTCAATAAAGGAGTGGTTCTGCAGGTGGGGGCCACAGACCAGTTCTCAGTACCTATGCTTTTTGGCTGATGCTTTCACACTCGTGGTAGCATGAGACGGACTCTACAACCCACACAAGTGGCTCAGGTAGTGCAGCTCATCCAGGATGGCACATCAATGCGAGGTGTGGCAAGAAGGTTTGCTGTGTCTGTCAGCGGAGTGTCCAGAGGCTGGAGGCGCTACCAGGAGATGGGCCAGGACACCAGATGTGGAGGAGGCCGTAGGAGGGCAACAACCCAGCAGCAGGACCGTTACCTCCACCTTTGAGCAAGGAGGAACAGGAGGAGCACTGCCAGAGCTCTGCAAAATGACCTCCAGCAGGCCATAAATGTGCATGTGTCTACACAAACGGTTAGAAACAGACTCCATGAGGATGGCATGAGATCCATGTGCTCGCCAGAGGTAGCCTGACTGCCATTAGTTACAGAGATGAGATCCTCAGACTCATTGTGAGACCATATGCTAGTGCGGTTGGCCATGGGTTCCTCCTAAGGCAGGACAATGCTAGACCTCATGTGGCAGGAGTGTGTCAGCAGTTCCTGCAAGACGAAGGCATTGAAGCTATGGACTGGCCCACCCGTTCCCCAGACCTGAATCCGATTGAGCACATCTGGGACATCATGTCTGGGTCCATCCACCAACATCACATTGCAACACAGACTGTCTAGGAGTTGGTGGAGAAAATCCCCCACCTCATCAATGTCCAGGCATTGTAGGGAGGTCATACAGGCACGTGAAGGCCACACACAATACTGAGCCTCATTTTACTTGTTTTAAAGACATTAAATCAAAGTTGGATCAGCCTGTAGTGTGTTTTTCCACTTTATTTTGTGTGTGACTCCAAATCCAGGCCTTCACTGGTTAATAAATTTGATTTCCATTGATGATTTTTGTGTGATTTTGTTGTCAGCACATTCAACTTTGTACAGAACAAAGTATTCAATGAGACCATTTCATTTGTTCAGATCTAGGATGTGTTGTTTAAGTGTTCCCTTTATTTTTTTGAGCGTGGTAAGTTTATTTTTGTTTCTAGGATAACATCTTTCAGTTATATACTGTAGGTGTTAATGCAGAATTACGATTTTGTCAGCTGACTCCAAAGAGAAATATACCTCAAGCCTTAGTTTTCTTGATCCTAATCCTACATACCAATAACTGGCAACAGAGCTAAAGCATCTATGTACATTCCAGCTACAAAGTCTTATTATACTTGATCTTGTATTTAGGAATATCTTATAGCATGAACTTGCCATACATTATATATTTACAATCAGTTGGGATTAGTAGCTATAATCTTACCTTTAAGATTGTTTGGCATTTAAACAAAAACATTTTTTATAACTGACTTAAGTGGTCATTCCCCACCTCCAATCTAAAGCTAGCACCTTCATAAACTATGCATAGTACATTGTAATACTCAATTATCAATTCAAGTGTTAAAGTATAATGCGCTCTCAATGATTCTTACCAGGATTAGTGACACTAGACACATCTGTTTGCTGAGTGAGGGTATAAACTGCTCGGCTTCTCTTACTGCTGGCACCTTTTGGATTGGATGATGCAGCGGTAACATTCTGCAAATATATGTCCAAGAGCAGGAGTGGTAGGAATAACAAATCAGTGTTAGTTAATAATTAACCCCCGGGGTCCCCCCCCCAGACTTTTTCTGAAAAAACATGTCTCTGCTTATTTAAGCTCCTCTCAAATATCTTAAAATATATTTAGATTCAAGCGTTTTGCGTGCGCCAGCAGGAACACGTACTCCAGAGTTCAAGTCCCCATCCCTGTGAACTTGGTTTCAAACGTTAAAAATATTCTATATTAAAAGCTTAAAAGGTTTTAGTAGTAAAATAGAAGAAATAAGCATTTGCCAGAATACACTGATTAGCCATACATGAAAACCACACACCTAATAATGTGTAGCTCACTGGTCTTCAGCGCAACAGATGTCCTTCCTTGGGCAACTTTTTGCAGGTACTAACTACAGCATACTAGGTACACCCCACAAAAACCATTTTTAGGTGCTCTGACCCAGTGACCCAGACATCATAATTTGGTCCTTGGTCAAAGTTACTGTTTCTACTGTATCCAACATAACTTCAAAACATGACTGTTCACTTTTTACCCATCATGTCCCTCTCCTTGACACGTCATTGTGTTATTCACTACACCAGTGATTGTGGCTAATCAGTACATTTTAGCTCATAGCAGGAGTGAACTGCACTCAACATTCAGAGCTGGTGTCTACACAGAACTGTGAGGGTGTGTCAGACTGCATGATTTGACAGTGGCATCTCCCTGGCAGTCGTGAGTGGCAAGATGGCACTCACAGCAGGCTAGATCATTGTGATTCAGCCATACATCTGAACCATCTGACTGATTATAATGACCACAGTAAAACTTTGGTTGAATACGAGTAAAATATCCAGATTATGCCTTTGTTTTTAGCATTCTGCCAACACTGTTAGGCTGGCACCTCCGATGCCACTGATGCTTAATTCTGATCTACCTGAAGAAAATGTCAGAAAACAAATTTATTTATTCTCTCAACAGAAAAAGCCAATTGGTCATAAATTAATGGCAAAAATAATTAATAAATTACTCTGACAATAATTAGACAGTTTCTATCTGTATAGATATTTATGTTTATCATTTATATAATAACCAAAGAACCTTGTCTTTGAACACGTTGCACGTAATGATTCTGAATTACGTTTGTATTAGGAAAGATCATTTAGTCATTTCGGTTTTGGCTTCACCCTGCGTGCCCAACCCTTGATCTCTCATGAATGTCTAGTGTAAACAATGTGAAACCTGCGGGGATGCTGTATTCCTGCTGAGGGGTCTTCTGTCTGTGGTTTTCATTTGAAACATGTGACTGGCTTCACCGAGCTGGCCCTCATTTTTAACATCACTGGAACTTTTTATAAACACAGTAACAGTAAAATATAAAAAGAACAAAAAAGTTAATCTAGTACACCACACACTACAACAGGTCTGAAAGATTAATCATTAATAAAAAAAAAAGCCAAAATTTTCAAAAATCAAAGCGAATTTATTTTTTGTAGTTTTATGTTGGGTAACCTAAGAGACAGTTTGTGAACCTAGAACCTTAATTATAGAAATTACAATTTGAATCAGAGTCACATTATAAATCTGAAAAAAAAAAAAAATCAGATTTTTTCCCCCTTCCAAATCGTTTGGCCCATAACTATTTTAATAATATTTCAATAATAATATCATCCTCACACTCAAAATGAAATGTTCCTACCTGGATGATTCTTCAGGTGGATCATCATCTAAATACGCTGCAAATAACTGAAAATGAACAAAAGTAGATGTTATTAAATTCTTGGGATAAAATGCATCTTTTTATGATTTTAAGGCAAGTGTGAACTGCACACCAAAGCAGGACTGTAGTGTGTTCCTGTGGTTATCCTGCAAGTTTCTACAGACAAGGGCTCAAGGCTATCCAAAGGGATCCCAGCCAGGATCTTCTTCTTCATTTCTACATAATCATCCTCCAGGGTATTCAGAGTACATAATACCTCATCATGAAGTGATTTAGTCCTGCAGAATTAAAAAAAAACAATTTAGCAGAGTAGCATACAGTATATAGGCAAAAAAATTGGTGCATAAGTGTCGTTCCCCCCGTTTAAATATCAATCAAAATTTATTCATATCGCACTTTTTTTTTAAAAAGATGTCACAAAGCAGCTTTACATAATTAGCATCAGACAATTTGAATCAAAAAACCCAAAACCCGATGCGAGTAAGCTAATGGCAACAGTGGCAGCGAAAAACTCAGTCGAGGCTGGAAGAAGAAACCCTGGGAAGAACCAATACTCACAAAGTAGATCCATCCTCCTCTGATCAAACTACTGATAGAAATTTATATCATCAGTTGAGTCTGACATTGTGCTATAGTGTAAAACAATAATGAGGTGATAATTGCATCCCTCCGAGGTCAAAATAAAAGTGCATCAGTCTGAATACTGTTAGCAAGAGTCCACTTCTACTTCAGTGTAATTGATGGTGGTGGGTAAGGATGAGGGTCCAAGGTTGCCAGAGGTACATATAGGTGAGTTCTGATTGTCAGCAGTAGATGTAAGCGAGATGCTAGTCTGGTGTGGACCGCAGGAGAATCTACCTCAGAAGCAGGAGGAAATGGCAGCAGTAGTATGTTGTAATGTGTATATTAGGGCTGCAGCTATTGATTATTTTAGTAATCGAGTACTCCACTGAAAAATCGATTTGATTAATCGAGTAATCAGATAAACATATTTGCTTTGTTAAAGTGCAATAACAAAAAAAAAAATACACAAGAGAAGACAAGACATTTCACTTAATGAATGACCAATTGGTTTCCTTTTTTAGATTGGTTATATTTTTTAATTCACAACATACATTTCCAAATTGCAAACACAAAATAGAAATATGTAAAAAACTAATTAAATTACTTTCAACTAAAGATTTTTTGTAAGGTAAAATATAGGGCAATAATCAATAAAAAAGAAGAAACATTGGCTTTATGTTGTGCATCTTAGGTTCTGAACATCTGAACAGGTCCATGCACGAACAGTTTCACACATTTCTGCTGCGAGTGCTTTAAACCAATAGCTCCAGGAGAATCAAGGAAAAGGCCTCTGTGTGTGTGTGTTTGCGTTCCTTTTAAAGGAGCATCTGACTGCAATGCAGGAACGTGAGCTCGACAATGCAGGACTTAGGTTTGCCCTCTTTTTTGAAGCAATGTTACCTGCAGCTGAAAACAGATGCTCTGGTGTCGTGGATGTAGCTGGAATACACAGCAGACACCTTGCCAGTTCTCCCAGTGTTGGAGAGCGCGCTGCATTCTTTTCCTATTGCCGTTTTCTTCTTGCACGTTGTCGCTCTTTTCCCTCGTCACTTCCATATTCCCGCTTCTCAACAAAAAATCTCTGCACGGCCTCCTCCTTCCTGCATGTGGGTGACGTAAGCGTGGTGTGCCACAATAAAAGTCGTCCGTGTGAAATACCGTGCGCAGAGTTTTAAAATTAAATAAACGATTACTCGAGGCACAGAAAATTACTCGATAATTTTTTGTTATAGAGTAACTCGAATTACTCGAGTAATCGTTTCACCCCTAATACGCTATATATATTCAACCCAAAGTCAGACCGTGCAATGCTCAGAGAAATAGCAAAAAACCCAAGAACTACAGGGGTTAGACAATGAAACTGAAACAGCTGGTTTTAGACCACAATAATGTATTAGTAGGTGTAGGGCCTCCTTTTGTGGCCAATACAGCATCAGTTCATCTTGGGAATGACATATACAAGTCCTGCACAGTGGTCAGAGGGATTTTAAGCCATTGTTCTTGCAGGATAGTGGTCAGGTCACTACGTGATGCTGGTGGAGGAAACCGTTTCCTGACTCGCTCCTCCAAAACACCCCAAAGTGGCTCAATAATATTTAGACACAAAGACTTGCTGTCTTGGTCACAGATGTGCCAACAAGACGTGCACCAACAATTTGTCCTCTTTTGAACTCTGGTATGTCACCATAATGTTGTGTGCATTGTAATATACTATATAACTGTGCTCTTACCTGCTAACTGAACCTTCACACTCTGCTCTTACTGGTGCAATGTGACATTAATGAAGATTGGCCACCAGACTGGTCCAATTTAGCCATGAAACCTCCCACACTAACATGACAGCTGTTTCACTTTCATTGTCTAACCCCTGTAGTTTATATCATGTATATATATATATATATATATATATAAAATACATGAGTTTACCATTTTCATATTCTAACTTTTGGAGATGCACCAATATACATCTTAACATCTTACAGCATCAATGTTAAGAAATTCTGTGACAAAAATAAAGTGACACTTTGGTCTTGTTCTTAAGGTAGTGCTTTAAAATGTGCCTTTCCTTACCCCTGAAGAAGTGCAGTCTCGCCCAGTGGAGAGGTGTAAAAGCGCCTCCAGCAGTGCTGCTGGCACATGGCAAACTGCAGCGCCAGCAGACGCAGTTCTGCCCGTCTTGCACGATGAACAGCATCGCAACTGCAATTCACCCCCCCCTTGCTTCCTGGACCTCCATCACAGCCCAGACTGGTTCTGAATGACATTTCAAAATATTAAAGTTTTGTTTGGACCAGACGTTTATCCTAATTTTACTTCAGATCTGAGCACACCAGTCTGCTTTAAACTCCATCTAAGAAACAAGACATCAAATTTGTTGATACTTAATGAAAATTAATGAAACCTGAATGTTCTGAAAAAATTGTTACCTTGCCATTTTATCTTTCAAGAGCTTCAGATCTTCTTCCATCGTTTTCAAATTCTTAAACGCCTAGACAAGAAAGACTTTGTGATGGGATTTTCTACATTGGAAAATTAAACACATGTACTTAGCAGACTTTACCTCACAAACAGCATCCATGTCAGACATGTAGATTTCTGTAATTGTGCATTTCTCAGAAGTTTGCATTCGATTCGTCTGTGTAGCCTGCTCTGGGTTAACAGTGAATAAATCTGTACCAGCATCAGCATCTCGGCAAGGCTTAACAGAGTTCTGACCAGTTTCTGTTGAATGGGTAGCTGTAAAGAAAGCTCTGACGTCACTGGTGCCATCCACTGCTTGGTTCCCAGTAAGGTAAATGGAAGGCGATACCGCTAACTCACACTGTGTGGAGGACTTGTCATTAACCTCATTTGGACCTACAGAAAAAAAGGATTCCTCAGACACATCGTCAGGAGTATGCAGTTTACAGCCAGAGCCTGATCCTGAGCAGCTGGCATTAGCAGAAGTTAAACTGCATGTGACTTCTCTGTTAAGTGCTTTTGAACTTGAAAGGCCCTCATCCTTCATGTGACGATACTCATCTGTCTTCAGGCGACGTTCTGAGTTGATGTCCTCAGATGAACAGAAGCACTTCTCAGCACTCAAGGCAACAGAATTCTCTACAAGCTCAACACTGGATACTTCAGTGCTGCCCTTTGTAGCTATTAAGGAGTCATCATAGCCTGGCTTCAGTGACTCTGTGGCATCACTCCACTGTGTATGGTCGGGTGCAGTGCTGTTTAAACTGTAGTTCTCTGCTGGGGTTTCGTGATGTAGAGTTGAAAAACCTGTAATGCTGTTCATCACAGCATGCACATTGCCCTTGTCAGGATAACACATCTCAAGCTTCATGTCCAGCGAGACGTCCGTCTGTGCTGAGGGTCTGTTAAAGATTTGGACATCAGTAGCATCATTCCAAACCTCTTTCTGCCACATCTGTGACAGATACTGGGCCTCAGCGCAGTGCATCACCTGCTGGTCTGTACAGGTCCAAGTCCGACGAGTAGCATTAAAGGTATGTTGGTGAGAAATGGGCACAGGAGCACAGTGAACGCAGCCTAACTGGCTAATGTTCCTCACTGGTACTTCATGCCTCAGGCCTTTTATGAGATTCAGCTCCTCCTTTACACTGTTTGGTAGCAGGCCAAGTGATTTTTCTTCCTCTACACATGAACAAACACATTTTAGTGCTACAGGGGATGCAGACTTAATTCTTCTGTTCTTATTACCATCTCATCTCTTACCTGATATGCAAATGTTTTCCTCTGGGATTAAGATAGGCATGTTGCAACGTCTACATTTCTTAGCCGCAGATGGGCAACTTGTACCACAGTTCAGGCACTGTGACGAACCACAGAATGTGGGGTGTCTTGATCTAGAGAGACATTATAATAGTTGAGCATCTGAGTGTGCTTACATGCAGAGTGTTTTTAATGTTTTCATCAAGACAAACATACTTGTTAAGTTTTGATGACATGTTAGCTGATGGATTACTAAGATGGTCTCCTATACAATGTCCTGCAAAGATATTTGAGCATATTAAACATTTTATATCACAGTTAATAATAAATAATATCAAACATGGACATCAACTTACGTTTCAAGAAAACAGTACGATTATACACCTCAAGAGCAGGATGTCTATGCAGAAACTGCAAAAAACCTCCTCCTTCTGCAAACAATGCAGTGCTACATTGTTAAACGTGAAACTATAGAGTGTAATCGATGAAATGCACATTTCAGACCAACCTTGTATCAATTTCCTGTCTTCTGCTTGTAAGGAGAGATACCAGCCAAGTAACTGCGGATCCGTCAATTCTAGAAAATTACAGTCTTTGACAAGTTCATACACAGACCTACAAGAAACACGATACATCCCATAGGAACAGTGACACTTACTCCATATACCTGCACAAATGTGTTACCATTGTATTTTGTCACCAAAACAGGTGAGATGGTTCAGTTCTACATGAGCCTTGAAAGTGTGGATTCACGTACTTGCTCAATAAGAATTTCCTTCCTTCCTCAATTGGAAAAGTAGTGTCTTGATAACCTTGGAACAAAAAATGGTTGTTGTACTTACAAAACAATGTGAAATGCTCAAAAATGAACCAGGTCAAACAACTACTTGAGTACGGAGTAATTTCTAAAACTTCAGCAGATATGCAGTACATTCATAGAGTTAAAAAAGGAGAGCGCGCACTGGTCATGTGATTGTGTGATTCCATGGAGGATTTTGTCAATTTAAGCAGGAAAGAAAATTCAAAACGTATCGCCAAAGCTATGCAATAAACAGTCACTTTGCTGCAGGTAGACAGTCTTGACTTTATATGAAGAAAATAAAACCACCAGCTGACATTTTTAACCCCATTTTTGGCATTTGTGTACAAAAGTACAAAGCAGTTCTTGTTTACAATTCCAATTGTTAGACCAAAGACATCTAGTAGTACTATTATGTAGGATTATATTAGGCCTATATATAGTCTTTTATAGAGTTTACAGTAAATGGAAATTTATCAACTTGGTCAGCAGAACAGTGTTGGTGTAGACTGTACGACTATGAGGCACCCTGTCATGGATTTTCATGGCCTGTGCATCACCTGCTTCTAGTCTGCATCCTGCAGAATATTGTTTTAGCATGTTTTACACTAGTCTTATTTTATCAATATGATTCAATCATGACTTACAGGTCTGTAATATTGGTTAAAAAAAATCCGCAGCAGAGTCTACATGTTGACAATCAATCAATCAGTCTGCTCATTGTACAGTCCCCATAACTTCAGCATTGCTGCTGATTTCTGGCTTTCCTGTTTTATCCTGGTTTTATTGTACTCATTTCATAAAGCCTACATGTCTTTACACCAGTGTGCAGAGTTTTAGGAAGATCTAGTGTATAGCTGTCAACCTATATTGTTTTAAAGATGACATGTTTTCCCATTGACATGCATGTGCCTTGTTGACACTGCTCCTATTTTTGTGGCCATTTTGGATCCCCCATGGCATCACAATGTCAGAAAACAGGAAAGATAGGGACTGCTCTCTCTCCCTTTTTAACTCTAGGAGTACATCCAACATCCACCATCACAGGAACTGAAAACGTTATGTTACTCTGGGAACATTGTAATCTCAAAATTATAAAACTACAAAGTAACAAAGATGACAGATGCTGCAAATAAAACAATGTGTAATTAAAATTTCCTTTCCTTACAAAAATAATAAAAGTAATAAATGAAAAGTCTCAGATAAGATCACCTATATCCAAGTACACATTAAATTTACTTTCACTACAACAAAGCTGTTGGTATGACTTGTTTAAAATGAGTGGGTCAGACACAGTAGAGCAGTGCCACTATCCAGCCAACCTTACCTGCTCCAGATGCCCTACACTATTGACCACATTCAAGTTTATATGGACTTTACTGGCTGCTACCTTTATAATCACTCTTGTTTCACTACTGTCACCATATCAGTCCCTGAACACTATAACATCATCATAGGATTATGTAATTTATCAAGAACTTATAATTAGTTGACCAGAGAAGTATGGGTCCCCCATTTGAGTCCGGTTTCTCCCTCCAGCTCTGAGGGAGTCTTGCCACTGTCAGCTTGCTCACTGGGGATTTGGTGTTTGTTATTATTAACCCTGTAAAGCCGTTTTGTGACACCAGTTGTAAAAAGATCTTTATAAATAAATCTGACTTTACTAGACCAACACAAATTGTGCAGCAACAGATAAGCTACCATCTCTGACTTTTAATCTACAAGGAAGGTGGGTCTTAGAGAGAGGACAATGAACTAACAGTGTTTAAAATCTCCAGCAGTTCTGCTGCGTCTGATCCATTCATGCAAGCGCAACACACTAACACACAACTATCACGTCAGTGTCCCTGAGATTGAACCAGCATCCAAATAATACCTGCTCTGAGGCTGTCCTGACCATGGAAGAGGGCGAAAGGAGGTTAACAATGTACGCAGAGAAAGATGTACTACAGTCTAGTTTTTGTAACAACAAAGTGCACCTATAAAGTAAACAGAGCTGATAAACTGGAAAATGAGTAGATACAAAGAGGTGGTAATATTATGGGTGTATAGTTTACCACTGGAGCTAAACCACAGATGACTGCCACTTAAAATACAAATCTAGCACAGAATTGTTTTCATTAAGTTAATTGCCAAGTTATTTTGAGGTACCAAGTCGTTAAAGATACTAACTTTTAATTTAAGATGTTATTGTGAGACACCACGTCATTAGAGATCATTTTATTGATTTTTAGGATATTTTACGATATTGTTAGAGATACTAAGGCTTTAAGATGCCAAATTGTTATATATTTTGAGATACTAAGTCACATTAGAGACGCTAAGTTGCTATTTTGAGATAGTATGGCTGTATCTAAAAGCTGAAATTAGAATCCCTGACACCCTGCGGCCCAAGCAGGTTCCTAAGGCAGCAAAGATAAAGGCATGTTAAAAAGGTTTTAGACGCAGCCTTAGTATATCAAAATAAAGACATATACACATATGTTTTATATTTTGTATAAAACATGTTGATAACTCGACTTATTTTGGTTACAGTCAAACTTACCAATTGTTTCTGGTATAGGAAAGAGCAACTGTTGCTCAGAAAGTAAATAAACACGCACCAAGACACGAGGAGACCACATGTTTAGGGAAGTGTTCACAACTTCACTTTTAAACCGGTTTGTCCTTTAACTTTCTGGAATTAAAGCGTGTTGCTGGTCAATTACTTTACAACTGATGTAACAAAGAGTGTTTCGCGTTTTAGCTGGGTCGGTCCTTTAGAAACCCACACAAACATATCTAGCGCTAAACACGTGTGAAGGGGCTGGTTTTAATCATGTGACACGACTCCACCATACACAGGCCTCAAACTGGCGCCAGCTAGCTGTTCAAATGTTTACGAAATATTACAGAAACAGATTATTCCGGTCAATTACAAAGAAGAGACGGTAGTTATATATGTTCAGCTAACCGATTATGAAAATATAGCTACACAACTTAAATATTACTTGCCGCCAAGTTTACTAGCACAGCTAGCATGCTAAACCGATTATCACAATTGCATTAGCATTAACGTTACAGGAAAAAGCAGCTAACACAATATTTCGTTTTAGTAGATTAACTTAACGAATATTAGAAATGTTGAGTTACATTATTCGTGTTGTTCTAGAATGTAGGATAACTGGCTAATGCTAGCTAGCTACTGAAACAAAACGGTTAGCTATGTTTTGTTCTTCCATTGCACTCTTATTTGCAACTAAAATGTAGGGTGATACCAACATCGAATACTTATATCAAGTCCGCTCTCCGGTCAAAACGTTATTTGATCACTCCGCTCCCACTCTAGTCCGGGTTTTCTAATTGCCGTTCAGGGTTGCCAGTTCCAGGAAAACCATCCAGACCAAGCCGTTAGAAGCTGAAACGAGCCGAAAACCTAGTGTCACAATACCGTTGAAGAAATGTCAAGAGAACTATCGCCACACTTAAATATGTTAATGACTTTGTTTTTATTGTTATTCTAATTTAGATTTTTTTTCTGAAGTATTTTGTTTATAATGGTATTATTTGTATTGCTGTTTTTGCATAATATTATTATTATTCATATTATTCTTTTAATAGTTTTAAAAGTAGTCCAAAAATCATCTCCTCCAGCGACCTTTGAATGTTGGCGTGAAACAGAAACCCTCACTTGGCAACCCTGAAGCTGCGTGAAGCTGACACCCCACCCACGTGAAAAATTCCAGCAAATAGATTGTTAGTGCTCCGTTTGTGCTGCTTTGGTTTCTGAGTTATTAAAGATTATTTTTTTAGGTCATCCAAAGGTCACATCCCCCCATCTTGCTCCAAAACAAACCGGAGTGGTCTACTTTTTTAGTGCTCCGTTTGTGCTGGTTTGTGCCGTTGAAATAAATGTTTGTGCTCTTTTAATTTTTTATAAAAGTTTAAAAGTTCGTTAATATGTTGCCAAATTAAACCAAAACGGCTCATTCGTTTGTGCTCCGTTTGTGCTGGTTCGTGCCGTTAAAACTCGTTTGTGCTGCTTTCGTTTCGGAGTTATTAAACATTATTTTTAGGTCATCCAAAGTTCACATCCCCACCACATCTATGGTCTGCACTTGACATCAACACAACAAAGTTATTAATTTCATATTTTTCTTTTATCATGCAAGTTAAATTCTGTTGTAAAATGTGCGCCTTCTTAAATTGTTTTGCACATCATTCCTTAATAAAGAAAAATGTTTTTCAAAATAACTGCTTATTTGAAGGTGGTTTTAATAATCCTATTCACATCAATGACTTATTTTCGGCAGATTCTGCAGGAAACAGGTAAAAATGTCATGGCTGATGAGCCATACTGACTGGTGTTACTCATACTTTTGTTTAAATAAAATTTGAAATGCATCAAACTTTAATTTCTAATTTCTGACATTAAATGTTTCATATATGAAATTCTCACACAATGTCATAGGGACTGGCAGAGTTGCCAGGTTCGCGGTTTTCACGCCCATTGAACTAGTTTGGAAATCCAGTCGCGGGTGAAAATTCAAGGGTGGCGCGGCATGCGTTTTTTGGCCTACTTTTAAAAATTACCGCGGCTGCCAAAAAACAACAAAAAAGTGGGTGTTGCCTTGGATGTTACTTGAACACGGCAGGCAAACGTGTACAAATACGACAGACATTTTGGGCTAGTTTAAGTTTCTGAAGGGCGGGTTTTAGACTGACTTTGGGCTGGATATTATTGTTGGACCTGGCAACCCTGGGGACTGGCTCCACCCACGTGACCTTGTTTTGGCGGTAGAGCAAGAGTAATTTAAACTTCCCGTTCAAAATTCTCCACTGAACAGTAGCTTTTAAAACATCTAATAGTGTGATTCTATGAAAAAAATACACCCTTAAAATTTTTCCAACCCTCTGTCAAATTTGATTTTTGTACAAGGTAAGTAAACTAATGTTGAGGTTTTAGATAAAACACCGTCTCACTCTTGCCACTGCAAACCAGCCCCCGATTAGCAGAGAGAGCTCTGCTAATCGGGGGCTGGAGATGCACACAACCATGCATCTCTATGCATGGTTATGTGCCTTACATATATATTTCTGTAAATCCACAAATCAATTACATTTTAAGTCCAGACTTTTTAATCATGTTGAAACAGAGTTTGCAAGACTTCATCTTGCAGCTTTTACATGCATATTCAGTCATGAATGTTTAGGCATATCAGTAGACTCCACAGGGCCAAGACACATTTTTAAAATTGAACAGACACTTCAGTTGGAAATTCACAAGACTAGTAATAAAAATCTAATATTGAAATAAAAAAAAAAAACATACTATAGTCCAGCATAAATGTCATACAGATTTAAGAGAGAAGACAAATTTAAACAGAAGTTTTGAGTTGTGATAGAATGCTGGAATATCAATGTTTTGTGGCTTTTGGGACATTATATAGGCCAGAATAATATTTTGGTGAATGCTAATCAAAGCCTTTTTATTCTTTTTATTTTTATTCTTTATTTAGCCTCGACAGCCATCAATAGACAGGGATTCCATTTCAGCAGTTCTCTGCTGCACTTCCGGACAAGATGACTACTCAGGTTTTCAGCTTGAAGTTCCTTTTGAAGAATGGATCAAATTTGTACCCGAAAAAGTGGAATATAATGACAAGTTTTCATCATATGGCAAAAGGCAATATATGATTTTGAAACCTGGCACTTGGAGTCATGTAATTAACCATCTGATTTGGAAAAATATCAAAAGTACATGTACAATTGTGTTTCAGAGAGCAAAGGTTTATCCAACTGTCACTAGCAATACTATATAGATATCAAGGGCTCCTGTAAAGAGTGTCAAGGCCATGATGGTACATCTGGCCACATCTTCTTATATCAAGGTGTTCTGACAGGTGACAACTGCTCAGTCCCAGTTGTGCAAATACTGTCAGAGAGACACGACATTAATGCAATTGCAACATGGCTGACAGAATGGCTTTGTACAGGTGCTGCTGTACCAAAGGAAGCCGTGAGTGACTTTTCCCTGGCTATTCTCGGTGCTCTGGTGAAGGCCTTTACCCTGTACCCCGATCTGAAGACACACATTAGCGAATGCTTCTATGTGCTACTTGGGAACCAGTCTGCAAAACTTCCTCCTTGTTTTATCAGGGTTGATGTGGCACACTGCATAAAGATGATCTGCCAGTGGGACTGCCTGAAAAACAAGTCACATCGTGTCAAAGACTTCTTTGTCAGGGCAATAGCAAAGCTTCTTCAATCACAGTGCTTGGACCATGCAAAACAGCTAATACATGCCATCACTGTTGTGGCCCTCAGTGAGGCAGAGGGTGATGATAGTTCTGGAGTCCCTCTCGAATCAGAGAGGTGCAAAAAATATCTAAAAACCCAGATCACAGAAGACTCCATCATTCCAGCTGAAGACGCAAAGGAAGCACATCAAGTGGATCCTTTTGATGAGATCCAGACCAACCTATGAGACTGGGTATCAAACATATGCGAGGAGAGCAGGTCACTCGCTGCAGCCAATGGGGATAGGGATAACATCAATTTTGTCCCTGAGATTGTTCCACACATAATAAGACTCGCAAGTTACTTACCACTTTGGACAGGAGAAATGGTCCCCTTCTTCAAAAGCACAAACCTCACAGCAAGCTCAGCCACTGTTGAAGCGGAATTCAAAAATGTAAAACATGGCCTTTTTAAACACGAGAACTTGCCCGTTAGGGTTGATCGCTTTATTTCTCGTCATCTTTCCTTAATTGAAGGAAATATGCGGATTTGTTCTGCTAAAGAAAAAAATTATGAGGAAACATCTGGATTAACAAAAGGTACAGAAACAAACCCTGCATCCTTGACTACCCACAGTGCTGAAGCCAAGAGAGGAATGGATTTTCACCATTCTGTGGAATCCAATGAAACCACAAAAATTCCTCTAACAGATGAAGACGTGGTTGAAAACTGGAGGGGACTAATTCTTCCACCCAAAAAAAGAAAGAGGACTTCCTATCTCACTTCCTGCAGTGAATGGCTCCATGCAGATTCATCTTTTGGGGCAAAAAGTGTGAAAGTGAGACTATTAAAAAATGGAAACCTGCATCAACCTATTAGAATTGGAAAATCAACAATCTCTGTGCTGAACACCTGTGCATTTGATGCTTTTTGTCAGTGCTTATGCTGTGCTTTCTGTGACAGCTCAGCATTTCAAAATTTTGTCAGGAATGACCGTGACAACCCCATCTTGCAGCTGGTGAAAGCCATTGCTACAGATGGTGTGACCCCAAAGATATATTCACAGAGGGTAGAGCTGCTTAGTGCAATGTTTGAAAAAATCCAGTTGAGGTCTGGTGCCCAACAAATCGATGCCCAGTGCAACATCTCCATGGTCACTGGAAAAACAATGAGAGATGTATCAAGCATTTACCTCTCAAAACACTGCTCTTCACAGTACTGCCAGCTAAACAAAGGAACAACAAGGGAAGTACCATTTGTTTCTCCTGACATTTCTGTCCTGACGGACTCTGGCATGGCTCAGCTTGACACTGCGGTGGAAAATGGACTCTTCCTTCCAGAGTCTCCCTGTCTTTGCCCACTACAGAATGAATCAGAATGTCCAGCTGAATTCAAAAAAGGACCCAGCACTTCAGGAAAAATGCTTTGTGCAGGAACTGTTACACACAGCTACAGCATTGGAGAAATAGCATGCATTAACACTGACCTTGCAAACACAACTCAATTTCCTTTGAGTGAATTTCCCTCCATTGTGACTCTCCAAGGAAAGACATTCACTTTGAGAGGAGTCATCGCTTTAAAGGGAAGCTTGACCAAGCTGATTGAGCTGTGTATAACGCTGCATGTGGTTGTATTTTTTTTTTCTTTTCACACACTGTCTTATATAAATTACTAAATTTACTAAACTAAATTTATATTAACTAAGTTAATATAAATAACTAAAAACAGAAATCATTACCATTAATAAGTAATTTTACTACAATCTATAGAACTACTCACTGAACTCGCCTGCAAACCTTGTCACTCAAGTGTGTGCACGCAGGCTAGAAAAAAATGGGCCAGAAATGATCATGGTCAACAATCCAAGTATAAGGATTTTTATCCAGTAATTACATGGGAAACAATGTAAATTGGCAAAAGTTATTCTGCTTGTGTTAAAAATGATACATGAGGAAAGTTAATGTGGAACTACAGTTGATTCTGAGGAGTTTAAGATAAGCACACTTCAAAAGATTTGTGCCCTTCAAAAGATCTAAAACTTTTTGCACATCCCATACATTTAAAATATATTATGATGAAATATTTTAAAATTTGCAAAGGGGCAAGCAGGGCTCATTAACGTGGGATAATAAAATGTAAGAGATTTTTTTTATGCTGTTCAAGTAGAACATGCTTTTGATCATCTCAGATTCTTATAGGAACATCATCTGTGAATTTTGACAGTATGTGGACAGATATTTCTTGCCGGGATGATTTCTTTTAACTAACTTATTTCATCACGAGTGTTTCACACAGTTCACATCTGTATTAGTTTTACACAGCAAGAATATCTTAGGAAGTGAACTCCTCCTACATCTAATCTAAATGTCTAATATTTCTCATTTCATATTATAAGACTATTTAACTTAAAATCATAAATTTTACCTGATTTAATTAACTTTATTAAGAACAGTTATTCACCAATCACTATGTTGGCATAGTGTTAAATAGTGTTGGCACATTACATAATCTGTTAATGTAGTGAGAATTTTAATTTATCTTAACCTCTTACACTCCAGGGGTATTTTCCTTCATTTTTGCCTGATTTTTCATGGTCTAGTATTAAGACCAAGTATGTGTGTATGTATGTGTATGTATATACGTATAAGGATTATTACTCCCTAACTGCATAGAGTAAATGCAAACTGTTGGTGTTTTTTGTTCAAGAACCCTTCAGGGTAGAAGAATAATGTGTTTTGTATCATAAGAGTGATTCAATTTTCTTAAGTTTTGCTTCTAAATGTAAAAAAAAAAAAGCAGGCGTTCAGTGATATTTTTTCTTAAAATCATTTTTTTATACTCCATATTACAGTATTTAGACCATCTCTGTTCCATTTTGTGGCTCAGATGTGTGTATTTATATGTAAACTTGTACTAGAAAAAAATCTGAGTGCACAACTTTATTTTCAGTTTTTTTAATTAAAGTTCAAATTCAAGTTCAAGGTCATTTTAAAGTGTATTTTCAGTTTCTAAGCTAAAAACAGCTTTTTACACACATTAATACAAATTTGCATTAGATCTGTACCATTAGGGACATGTGCTATAAACCAGATACAGATTTCAGCACAAAGGTCACATGAGGTCAGATCAGCTGGAGTGACGTATCAAATTACAGAGGAGACCCTCACCTGACCAGCCAATCAAGTTGTGTTAATGTCACATGACGTCTGAAGGAATGGTTGAGAAGTTTCAAAATAAAGGTCCCTTCAAGGCGTTATATTTTTGCCATGCATGAGGACAATAAAAATTGATCAATAATATCAAGATAATATATAAAAGTTGTAAAAACATGGACATATAGCAGTAAAAGTGATTATAAATGAAAAGCAATTAAAAGTAAAAGTGATTATAAATTACAGATATTTCCTATAAATAAAAGAAACATGAACACTTGGCAGCTTAATAGTTATTTTTCTCATAATCCTGAGAATCATCCCTTTCATTTGATGTATGATTTATACACATTGATTAAAATATAAATATTATTAAATTATAATAATGCATAATCATATTCATATTTCTGGATAAAATTTTTGGGTGCATAGTTGATTTGAAACAAATTCCACATTAGATGCCTCTATTATTTGCATAAATGATCTACTGAACTGAAAAGAGGACAGTTGCAGCTTTCAAATGACACCTTACACTTGTATGTACCTTATGAAGTATAAAAGTTATGAACTGTTGAATGCAAATAATGCGAATTTGGAACCACCGGTGGTTCCGTGGAGTTTAATAAATAAGATTTAAAAGTTATATGTTAAAGCGTATGACGCTCTCAAATTGAGAAGCAAGATGGTTTGCTAAGATATTTTAAAACACTGATTGGTTTTCTTTATTGATACTCACCCCTGATTGTCTTTAAATTCAGGAAAGTTCAAGACTATACTACATAGACCAAATCAGTGAAAACATGCCTACATATCTTTCCTTTTATAGCTTGTTTTGGGCAACAGGGCCAAATAGAGGTCTGGCAGGTCTGAGGAATCAGATCATATAGTCCTATAACTTGATTAATATGATGACAATGTAGTGATATGACATTACAGCATTGCTGAAAAACAGTTATACTGTTGCTTCTGAAATCAAGGTTATTCAAAATAGCTTATCATGCATTTGTTGGAGTAACTGTCTCTATTGTTAGACTTTCTTCTAGATATTGGAGCATTGCTGTGAGGATTTGACTGCTTTCAGTGACAAGAGTGTTAGTGAAAATCAGTATGTTGGATGGCCACCACCCCACCTCATTCCCAACTCAACCAAAAAGTATTGGATGCAGCAGAGAACAGTTTCACTGCTCCACAGCTCAATGCTGGGCTTTACACCCCTCTAGCCCATGCCTGGCTTTAGACATGGTGCTAACAAAGTATACAGAGAAACAGATGGACTACAGTCTGTAAATGCACCTGTATGCTCAGTGGAGCTAATAAAGTGAGATACAAGTAGGTGGTGTTAGTTATGGCTATATGCATTAACGTAACTGTACTGAGCTCTCTAAACGTTTTAATTTGTAGAAGAGTCTATGGACAAAGCTAACATTATTAGTAGCATCATGTGTGGCCAGCAAGAATGAAACATGAATAACCAGGGCTCAGAGTGGCTCAGCTCAGTTCATGCTGTCATGCTGCTCGCCATCAGCATCTGGGGCCTGAGAGAGCAAAATTGGTCATGCTCTCTCCCTAAGTAATGTCCGCTGGTTCAGGTGTCTGTTAGGTGATGTATCAGAGCTGGAAATTCTGCACTGTCCTTTGAGCGCGTTGGCTGCCCAGTGACGATGTATTAGCAGCAGTGTGATACATCGTAGTTGACTTCACATGCATCAGAGGAGACCTCCTCCTCCTCCTAGAGTCAGGGACATCACAAGTGATTGGGAGATTCTACCACTATACTGGGGGGATTGGGTTATAATAAAAAAAACTACTAATAATAACCAGGATAACATACTGATTCCACATTTCAAGTCTCGCACTTTAAATGCTTACCAGCAGAGATTATTGCTGGAATTTACCTCAGTCATTGTGAGAAGGCCTGAATTACTGCCCTATTGCATCACTGAGTTGCACAGCATGAGGGATTTAACTTGGCTGTGCATTAAAGGCTTTGTCTTGGCCCCAAAGTAATTGTCATTGGATTGGTTAGGTTTAAAGTCTAAGTGACTTTCATGAACAGTTGATGCTATGGTTATATTAGTATCACTGTAATCTGCTCTCTTATCTGATCAGCCTGACTTGATTATCTTGTTTGCAGTAAATGGATAAAACCTAAATGAGCATCAGTTTTCGTGAGGAGGAGGACTGCTAAAGCAGGCTGGAAGAGAACAAAGAGTAAACACTCATTACATGCTGATTTAAATGAGTGAATAGCACAAATAACATCTGAAGATAATGTGTATTAGAGTTCTTCAGCTTTTGGTTATATTTACTGTATATAAATGATCTAATGATCTAAGGTTAATATTGATTATCTTACAATGCCTTTTTCTGTTGGCCACAGTGTCTTATCAACCCTTTCTGTACTAGGTCACTCTCTCCATAGTAACTGCTGTGCAAGTTTGAACATGTTAAGTCAGTCCATTTAGGACTGCAGTGCAACAAAAACGGCTGCTCCACTTATGATTTGCATGAAGAAGAGCAGCATGCAGTGATTGACTGCAGATGCCTAACACACAATATGGACCCTAAGGAAGGTGACATTTTCTTTAAAATAATTTTTACTGGTGACAAAACATGGATTCATCACTACGAGTCTGAGAGCAAACAGCAGAAACATCCTCAATCGGCAAAGAGAACAAGTTTAAAAGTCAAACATCAGCTGCTGACAGTTTTCTGGGTCTTGAAAGAAGCCATAAGAGGACGGCAGCTCATGTCTGATGAAGAGGTGAAAACAGTGGTGCATTCAGGACTCACAGCTCAACCAAAATCATATTTTAATGAGGGAATTTGAAAGCTTGTTGATAGATGGACAAAGAGTATTGAAAAGCAGGAGATTATGTGGAAATAAAATGTATTTTTTCGGAAACCATTTATGACTCACCCTCGTGTATACATATATCACATAGGGCCAAATTGGTTTGGATAGCTTTTTTCCTTTAATAAATGAAATAATAAAAAAATGTATTTTTGTATTTACTCAGGTTATTTTTGTCTGATAATCAAATTTGATTGAAAATCTGAAACATTCAAGTGTGATTTTACTTTTTTAAACTCTGGCAGTTCATCACTTACCTCTGCATCGTTTCAAGCTATTCATTGGACTTATATGCAATAAATGACTGGAAAAATTGCTCTAAACGTTTTGACCGGTAGTGTATATAAATAATGTACACAGGAGTCAAAATACCATATAAGACAATCAGCACCCTGCACAGTAGCCTGAAAGTACTTTTGGTTGGTAGAATCAACAGCGTCCAGCAGGCCAGTGTTGCCTCCAACAACTGAACGCTTGTTCAGTTACATTAACGCTATCAATCTGTATGAGTGTCCAAACTCTGCAAGTGCTGTTCACTCAGTTACACAAAGCCAAGATGGAACGATTATATAATCATAAATGGATGGCTGTTTTGTGCCCATAAGGGCAGATGTGCATTATCTAGTCAACTCTTGATGTAAAGATGGAACAAGCACTTCTGGGAGAATGGAGGGCCTAATGACATTGAGAAGCACTCTTTGACTTTGTGATCAATACATACTACAAATGCATGGAAAAGCCTCCCAGCCCATCCTTTTCTGCATAAAATATCAGAAATTCGGATTTGTGATGCAGGTCTTGAAAACATTCATTCTTATGAGAGGAAGTAACCTTTAGCTGAACAAGTATGAACTTTACCAAACATGTGACTAGTCACTAATTTGACAGGTTTAGTGTGGTGAGGTCTGCAGCAATATCTCAGCTGATACAGTAAAGCAAAGGATGATGGACACCAGAAGACGTGAAGCAGAAAGGACAGTTTATTGTACCCAGTACAGATTATAAACTTAGCAGTGTAAAGGTACACGTGAAGGAAGAAGGTGAAGCCTATACAAGTGCAGACAAACCTTTCTGTGGGAGATCAAGTCCCTCATTTGTGGAGAAAGCTCAATACGAGTGCATCTTAAAAAGGCAGAATATCATGAAAAATTTGACTGTTCATATGTTTTTTTTAATAAAAGATTGTTAATTATGTTAAGTGACATTTTAAGCTTTTTATTGTTGATCAGTAGGCTCAAGAACATCAGAAATCCAGAATCTGTGCATCATATTCCTAATATCAACACTTCTGAACCAGAGACAACATCAGAAGTGTCTTACCTGGACTAAGCAGAACCAGAACTGGACTGTTACTCAGTGCTCCAAAGTCCTCTTTTCCGATGAAAGTCAATTTTGCAATTCATGGCAACCCAAACCATCACAGACTGCAGAAACTGCACACTGGACTTCAGACACCTCGGATTCTGTCTCTCTCCACTCTTAAAAGTGATGGTTCTTCAGTAAAGAAAATGGTTCTATATGGACCCCAAATGTTCTTTGCATGGTGACCGGATCTTCAGATGGGTTCTTCTATAAAAATCTTGTCTGAAAAAGGGTTCTGCTATCGTTGTGATGTTTGTCATAATAGAGGAACCCTTTTTGGTGCTACATAGAACCATCTACACCACATTTCTCATCAATCTGAAGAACCTTTTAGGTTATTTGAGTGTTCATGGTTCTATATAAAGTCATTTTATTTACTAAAGAACCAACTCTAAGTATAGGAGCTTGATTTCAAAATGCAAAACTGACTTTCAGCTGAAAAGAGGACTTTGTACTGCGTAACAGTTTATCAAAACTATGTTAGTGTCTGGTGGAACAGGTCTCTCTTGTAAATGAGACGCTGAGTCTCAAGAGATTTTCCTGTATAAATAAAGGATTAATAATAATAATAATAATAATAATAAACAGTCCAGTTGTGGTTCTGCTTAGTCCAGGTAAGACACTTCTGGTGTTTCTGGTTCAGGAGTGTTAATATTAGGAATGTAGCTGCTGTAACTCTGAGATACACACAGTATATATACTGTTAATAGTCTC
The DNA here is from genome assembly GCA_036984385.1 of Crenuchus spilurus. Lineage (NCBI taxonomy): Eukaryota > Metazoa > Chordata > Actinopteri > Characiformes > Crenuchidae > Crenuchus > Crenuchus spilurus. Next base: position 70,208 of record BRDA01082299.1, on the reverse strand, counting down.
TCAAACACACAATGAAATAATCTAATAATTTGAGATTCTGGATTTAATGAGCTTAAAGCCAGACTGATGAAGGCTTGAAATGTCACAATTAATATATGACCGTTTACCTTTTTGAATTATGAACAATGAACTTTTTTCTGCACAATATTCTAATTTTACAATGTGGCACCGTACAAGATCGGTTCTCAATCTAAGGTTCTGACCACTGACCCAACAGAAAGGATGTCCACTGGTTCTGCAATGACTGCACCACAGGCATCCAGACTTTTTAAAACAACATTTTAGGCAATACTATATACAACTGCTGATACAATAAAATCAAACCAATGCAGACTTTGCAAAAATATATATTTATAGAAGTTCTTCTTTCCAAAACAAAACAAAAATTCAGAGAACTTAAATTTCTTCCTTGTCCAGCATGAAGCGATATGTTAGTGGACAATTGCCAGTTGAGTACACCATGCAAGAGGAAGCAGTGGTCTTTTGTCAGTTTGAAATTGGCAGTGAAGAGTCCAGGAGAAGGTGTTTTTTCCACCTTATTGCATGCAAGGCCCTGGCTTTCTTGCCATCTTGGTGCATTTTAAAACTAGTACAGTGCCAAAGAAACGTAAGCCAAAAATAATACAAAACAGACTATAAACTTTGACCTTTAAATACATGTTTTAATGCAGTTAGAGGTTGTAACCCTCTTTCAGTTCTGTCTAGTGCATCCCTTTTGAGTTATCTTTGAGAAAGAAAAATGCATTGATGTACCAAATTGAGCTTCTTTGGGGTGTGACAAGGTGTACGGAGTAATGGACTTAAGAATGGATTAACAGTCTCTGTAATCTGATTGAGTGTCCTTAAGAGTGCCTCTGGTTTAGCTTCACTACAGATCAACAACGTCTGAAGTTATCCAGCAGAGAAACGAGAGAGGAGAGAAAGCGGGAGAATGATACAAAACAACCCCACAACACAAAAAGCATCAATGACCAAAACCAACGATAGAAAACGGCATGTTTGTAGGAATTCAACATCTGAAGCGGTCCTGCATTTAGTTGAACAAAAGTGTTGTATAAAAGCCGGCTCTCTAAACAAGTCTAACCAACTCTAAAGAAACGATTGGGTCTTTTTTCCTTTGTAAAATAAAGCCCTTTTGACTTCTCATACCTGTCTACATGATTTAGAGATAACAAAACCATCAGGGCCTAAAAAGGCAGCTATTGAATAGTGCTGTGTTTAGAATTTGTAAGGACACCTTAAAAATAAAACCCAGATTGTCAAAACAGAATTGCTACAATTCTTTCAGCCTGCACAGAGAGATCTGTTGGGCCTTCGGCACTATTTGGCTCCTGACTCCTCATCTTCCGTCACAGCAAATACCCGTCTACCACAGGGCAGGTGGAGCCACAGGAGTCCAGGCATTTCCCCTCACTTCCCCGACACCGTCTCAAAATCAGAGACAAGGTGGTTCGCAGATTTCTCCTCGCTCGTTACGTTTCATTTCATTTTTTTCCCGTTTCACTTTTTGGGGAGGGCTAATCTGTATATGGACAGCAGGGCAGGAGAAGTTGAGGCAGTGGGGACAGACATGTTCCAGTCTGCTCAGCAGTTCAGTTTCTGAGCTGGGGATGAGAGTCAGTACACGTAACCGTCAGGGAACGGCATCCCGGTTACACTTTGCTCTCCTCTGTCTACCAAGTAAGGAGTTCCTTCATCGTAGTGAGTCAGGGGTAGCGTGTCATCGTCCACCCCTGGCAGACCATCGGGATCAGCCTTCAGATTGGGCCTCTGGTTGTCTGGAAAAGCCATGGAGAAGAGTGCCTCAGGGTCGCATACAAACTTGTAGACGTACCTCTCACCAGCAACCTTGAAGAGAAACGTTGACATTAAAAAGGTGTTTCAGAAGAAGGTTACCTGAAGATGGGCCATGTGTCCCGGGTCTGTGTTTATTCACACATTTACAAACATAGTAATAAGCAAACTGTGTATTCAAACTGAAGCTTAGTCATATAGTCGGACATCAGAAATGTAAATACTGTGGAAAAAGTTCACTTCTGTTTAATTAATTAAAAACATTATATTCTTTAACGTATAATGACTTTAAATCTTTTGCTTTAGTGTTAGTCAGTTTGGCTTATAGCTCATGAGTTGGCTGGCACAGTAATACCACTATCAATAGTTGTTTTGGCACTGCATGCAGGTGCAAAGTCCTGCTGGAAAAGGAAATTGACAACTCCATAAAGGGTCCACGCAGATGGAAGCATGAAGTACTCTATAGTGCCCTCAAACAAGCACAGAAACTGCACACTGGACTTCAGACACCTTAGATTGTGTCTCAGACTCTATTGTACTGAGTAACAGTCCAGTTCTGGTTCTGCTTAGTCCAGGTAAGACACTTCTGATGTTCTCTGGTTCAAGAGTGTTGATATTAGGAATGTAGCAGCTGTAGCTCTGAGAGATACACACTATTTATACTGTTTATAGTCATTTACTCAGACTTAAAATATTCTAATAATCTGAGATTTTGGATTTCAAGCCACAGTGATTGTGTAAATATAAAATGTCAATTTTGTCAAATTAAATTTTGGTCAAAATGAACTTTCACAATATTCTAACTTTTGATATGACTGTAATAGTGCAGTCCAGTGTTCCGATTGTAGTATACAGCCATCTAATGAACCTACAGAGGAAATCTGAACTGTAAATGTATGAGGGTGTGAGGTCTGTAGCCGCTCGGATTAGCCTTGTGCCTTGTTCTGTGAATCCACTTTGCCTGAGGCCAAATTATGAGAGCCAACACTTAATGGCGTTTATCCTGAGAACCAAAGCCATTCTGAAACCTGATGCTGTTGTCTCAGGATGTTCTCAATGTACTTTTTTGTAGGCACGACAGCTGCCTGCCGCACCTGGTACATCTCACCAGTTCTATAACACTTACATTTACAATAACTGCAGTATTAATGTGGATATCACATCACCCATCATGTTTTAAACTTCAAGTGTGGGAAAACGACTCCTTCCTTGTGGTGTCAAGTGGTTTTCTTCATTCTGTTAACTAGGACCAGGCACAGGCTTACGTAGAAGTGCTAGAATTGTGAGATGAGTGTGAAGAAAACTAAACGTGAACCTGCCTTTACCTTCTGCATGATTCCCTTCTCGTAGTAGTAACGCAGGGAACGACTCAGCTTGTCATAATTCATGGCTGGTCTGTTTTTCTGAATGCCCCAACGTCGTGCCACCTGAAATACAAGAATCGGTGAACATTTTTCACAATATATAAAAGTAGTACAAGGAACAGTTGCAGAACTTTAGGTCAGGTATGAGTAAGACTCACCTCTTCTGGCTCAATGAGTTTGAACTCCATGCCACGTCCGGTCCAGGCAATGAAATGACCATTGGCCGGATCATCAAGGAGGGTGACCAGAAACTGCCAGAGCTGGAGAGAGCCGCGGCGTTGGTACGGTGGGCCGTCTCGATACACAGACGGCTCTTGCTTTATTTTCCCTGTGCATAACAATTAAGGATCAGAACGAGTAATGTTTTTAAACACGTCAAAGAAAAACATTGTAGACATCTCAAAAGTATTGAAACCGGCCACACTGAGAAATCCAACACCTCGAGTCAGCCATGAGTCAATGTGACGCATCACAGTCTCACCTTCAAGTCGCTCTGGGACCACGCAAGTGTCATCATAGTAGAGGTGCTGATCTCGGTCAAACGAAAAACCTAGAAAAAGGGATGTACTGAGTAAATCTAGACCAGTGTTTAGGAGAAACAGGAACATATAATAACTCAAAATCAACCATTCTGGATTAAACCTGGATAAGCCGAGTTCACACTACACAATTTTAGCCCAGTTTGCCAGTCTCAGATTTTTGTCGATCACCAACAAAAACCTTTGATCGGAGGGAAATCTGGCATTACTCGGTAATCATGTGGCGGCTCACTTGCTGTTACTGAACTGGAGAAATAATGCAATTCATTATAACTACGATCAATGTAATGGACAGATGTAATGACGTTGGTGACAGAATATATGTAATATTTAAATATACTGCCGCTCGTAGCCAGCACGTCGGCTCTACTGTTCTGTTCTCGTGACAAAACGTGTTTTTGTAAAGCAGCCAGGTTAGTCTGACCCCGTGTCGCCAACCAGTCATGTAGTGTGAAAGCTACAACTGAAAGACTCGTGATTACAGCTTAACCAGTCGTGTAGTGTGAACGGCACTATGACCAACAACTCAAGTGTGAACGTGGCATTGCTTACTTTCATGGTTTTGGTAGAAGCTTGCTGCCCTCCCAAATGAAGACTGACAGTTAGGCACTTCTGAAAATGAAAGTAAAGACAAAAACAATCAAAAATGTGACGGCAGGAGCAACAATAGTCATAAACCTCAGCTCTAATTAAGGGATAATGTACTTTCACTCATACACATCAACTCAAATGAAATACACTGCATGGAGAAAAGTACTGGGACACATGCTCATTCATGTCCAGAGAAGGACATCTACTAGATTTTGGAGCATTGCTGTGAGGATTTGATTGCATTCAGCAACAAGAGTGTTAGTGAGGTCATGTTGGATGATCACCACTCCATCACATCCCAAAAGTATTGGATGGAGCAAAGAAAACTCAATGCTGGGGGGGCGTTATAACCCTCTAGGTCTTGTGTGGCATTAGGCATGGTGCCAAAGGTTCTAGACAAGCATTGTGTGTGAATTTGTACGTGTCAGCAGTGGGTGTGAATTAAAGTGGCTGAATGCATTCATTAGAAGGTGGGTCCACAAACACATGGATATAGTGCATATGAGAGAATTATGACAAGCTCATGAGTAGAGAATTTCATCCTGTAGCTTATGAAACAGGCACTGACGCAACAGCTGGGCTGCAAATGTCCAGCCCACACATCTGGTACTACTTAAGCCCAGATCAATACAGTAAGATCACATGTAACACCAGCCACATGTTTACTGAGACAACAAACAGGATTAGTCACTATGCACCCTAAATCATGACAATCAAGTTTTGTTCGAGGCACTGCTGAGCTCTGCCTCTGAAGTACATACTACTTGACTACAAGGATGCACAATGTCAGTATATCAATCCCCGTTTTATTCTGGGGATGTGGCGTGACTGCAATTCATTTTGATGACTTAGATTACGGAAATGCATCATCCGCGAGGCTGCTGAACAGATGAAAAAAGGCAGTGCATCTACAGCATGTCCAACCAACCCAAAGCAAAGGTCCTACCAGCCAATGTGTGTATTTATAGACAGAAAGTTAAGAGGATTTAGAATTACATCACAGCCCTGCAAATACACATAGCTACAGTGATAGTGTAACTTTTGCATAGAGTTTTAAATGTGTGGATGACAATGAGACAGAACAGCTGGATGTGCCAATGTGGGAATAAGAAGTACAAATCTGAGATTTACTCTTTTCAGAAAGCCTGCTGATGTATTTAAGTTATGTCATAAACAAGGTTTATTGTGAACTTGCTAGCATGTACATAACTACTGTTCATTTCTTTTTTAATGATTATTTGCAGAAACATCTTTTTTCAGTTTCTGACAATTTGAAAACGCCTGTTGCTCATGTGATTGGACCAAATTGTCCAAAATGACGTCTGGTTCCATTGACTTCCATTAGAAATTGATTGTTTTGGAGGATCTGTTTACACAAGCAAACATTTGTTGTGATGTTAGCTTCATCTGTATGTTAACTGCTCATTGTGTTTGAGTCACAACACGCCCTGGGACCAACATGCCCTGGGACCAACACGCCCTGGGACCAACACGCCCTGGGACCAACACGCCCTGGGACCAACACGCCCTGGGACCAACACGCCCTGGGACCCCTGATAAATAAACATTCAAACAAATACACAAAGTAGTTTACTTAAGTCAGACTTGGAGAACATGCAATATTTGTCTGTGTTTTGCCCTTCATAAAAAATGCTACGCTCAAGGAATTTCTCCCGGAGAGAATAACACCAACATGTCAGGTTGTGTTTTCTCCAGACAAGAGTGTGAGCGATTTCTGCACCTCACCAGACACTGCTAAAACTCACACATCCATGCAAGCGCACACACAAGATTCCATGCCTTTAACACGGTCCGTTTGCACAGAAGTTGTCCATTACTCTCTGCACAAGGCCTCCATTCTCTTAAAATAATACAGTGGTAACCCTACTTACAAGCATCCCTACTAACGAGTATTCCAGGTAACGAGTCGAGATCCCGGAATATTTTTGTTCCAGGTAACGAGTAAAATTCCAAGTAATGAGTAGCGTAAATTTCTTCAATTATGCCAACCGCTAGGGGCGCTGCGGTCATAGCATCCCCTAGATGCTAGTGTAGAAGAAGAGGTCAGTCAATACCTTTGACCGCTGTCTAGTAAAAGTGAAAGCGACACTAAGGTAGCAAAAGGTAGTGAACAAGAAAGTTAGATAAATTTTACTTTTACTCTTAAACTCGTAAGTAGGGTTACCACTGTGTGTATTATATTTATATATTTATGTGTATGTGTGTATATATACACACACACACACACACACACACACACACACACGGTATTGATTCATGCTCACCAGAGTCAAAGCAGAAGTCTCGTGGCTCTTGCTTGATGGCCATAGGGTGGAAGGCAGCCTGAGGAGGGCCCATGTTGGGGACCCCTTGCTCAGCATAGCGAGGGTCCAAAAGCTCCTGTTTAAAGCCCTGAGGATGCACAGGAACCAATGGCTCGGACATCTGGCGATGATAAGGTGGCCGTCCATCTCTCGGTGAAGTGCTTGCTGCCTGGGAAATGAAGTTTGATCTTCCCTGTGGCTCCGAAGGTGGGAATGGCAAACATGGTTCTGAGAGCTGCCGCTGAAACCTTCAAAAACAAACACATGAATCAACAAAAATATGAAGTAATACTGCATTATAGGTTAATGCCTTTTATAATCTAGCAAGAACAGTGTTTCAGAGTCTATGAAAAGCCTTTCATGGGTTGCTATTGATCAGATAAATCCATTTTTGGAGCAACTGACACTAGGGGGAGCTCTAACATTGTTCTACAGAAGCTACACTGATAAAGATGAAGATGTGCTTGTAAATGTGCTATTTTTTAAAATAATGTGCACAATTATCGGCCAACGTGCTTGCACACAGAGGAATTTCACCTCCGTATTTAACCCATCCATGCTGTGACACACACACATACACTAGTGAATACACTAGGGGGCAGTGAGCACACATGCTCAAAGCAGTGGGCTGGCCTTATCCACAGCACTCTGGAAGCAGTAATGGGTTAGCTGCCTTGCCCGGTCTCATGACCTGCCTGGGAATCAGAGCCCTAACCACCAGGCTGCCCGGTTTGTTTACTGGCTTTGTGAGTAAAGGCCGATTGTGTAAAGATAAATCGGTCAATGTAATGATCTAAAAATGGCAAAAATCGGCCCAATTAATCAACTAACCAATGAAATTGGTCCTTTGCTGGTATTCCACCATTAAAAGCCACAATACATTGTGATTATTCAGTAAAAATGACGAATAAATCTACTGTATTTATCTACCGTACAACTACTGAACATTAGTATCATACATCAACATCACTGTACATTTGTAACATACATATGCTTTTGCTAAGCACTTCTGGATGGATGCAAACTACATTTCACTGCTTTGTACTTGTGACATGTGAAATGACAATAAAGTTGAATTCTATTCTACTGAAAGTAAATTCAAGCTGTAAAATGAGATGTTTGGGTAAAATGACACCAAAGACTATGTTAATGAAAGCTCAGCAGACATTCTAGAGTTGCCTTTGCTGACCATGGAGTTGCTGGCTCCACGTTACTACTGCCAGTGACATGCCACACATTCTCAGGCACACTCCCAGGAATTCTGCTGGAAGTGGCAGGCTGGGCTGCCAACCACTGTTCCCACGGGGGTCAGATTTATGCAGCTCTCCTACAGAGAAAATCTAAGGCTACCACCGCAAAATAACATCCTATGCAGTCAGCGTTACTTCAAGGTCAGCAACTACAGAAGCATAAATACACTGTAACAGTTCAGTGCAGCAGAGGAGACAATGGCAGTACAACATGCGCAAATACTCACCTATGCTCATTGTTAAAGGGGGCATCGTGATTTAGAGGAGGGCACGGCACTGCAAATGGTGGGCTCTGGCTGTGTAGTGGGAGTGCCCTCTGATTGTGGGTGGAGTTGCTCACAGCAGGCTGTCCATGAAGGGCATGCTGTCCTAATGTAGGGTTAGGGACTGGAGGAGGAGTCTGTTCATGCATTGGGAGAGTCCCCGGAGTGTTGGAGCTGCATGGTGAGACGGGCGTTGAGGGAGGGGTTAATGGCTTGAACCCAGCTGAGGGTTTCCTTTCATAGGCACTTCAAGGAGTGGGAAAGAGCAGAGGAAACAATCAATCATAGAAAACACAGGCTCTCTATACAGTTCATGGCAAAGTAAAGATATTTACCTCACTGTGGGCTTACCTGTAGTTATAAAGGCACTTCTCTCCATACACAAGACTCCTGTCCTGGCTACAGGGGGAGAGCTCTTTGGAAGGACTCAGCTCCCGTTTAACCTTGGCTGGTGGAGGGCCATGAAACATCACTGCAGAACACAAGAGGCACATAATCAAGCAGAGCATCTAAACGAACGCATCAACAGAAGCTTAGTGATGGTCCTCAGATGGAGTCTCTTACTCTACAACATTAATCAGCTTACTGCGAGGTATAAAAGCTACATCCTTCGCCCTTCACTAGCATGGTGCAGCAAAAACACATGCAATCAAAGCACTCCCTTCTGATTTCCATCACGAGCAAGTCAATACTCATGAATCAGAGCGGTCGTAATTCAATGATTGTGAATGATTTTCCTCCCCACACTGTAACCATTAGCCACTGGATCTGTGCATCAGCTCCCATATCCGGCGCCACATAATGGCCAGCGAAACTGGATCCCCGGGCACTGTGCAACACTGGCCATATAAATCAACTTGACCGTGCTGAGCTTAGGAAACCACATACAATGGGCACGTGAACGCTCAGTGAATGTGCTGAAAGCTAAGGTGCATTGCACCACTGTTAACATTCGAGACTCCTTCTAATCAAATCTAAGAGTAGATGGATATCCTTCCCAGCTGATGCTGACAACAAGAGCACATTGGGTGCCATATAGTGCACAGAGAGCCAGAGAGTCTGTATTTCAAAGGCTGCTTGCTTTATTTTAATTGTAATCCGTGTTGCGTGGGCCCCAGAATGACTAGCAACTTTGTGGAAGTTAATGAAGATGGAAGAAAGCGTAAATTGGACAATCAAGTCTATACTCAAATTTCAATACTTTGATAAGCTGTGAACGGATTACAAAAGATGACATTTAGACAGGTCAGGTGAACTAAAAATTCAGCATTCAATCAAATAAACATCTGGTGTTAATGATAAGTCACAATTACTAGTTAACTGAGTATTACTGAACACACTAGAGAGCAGTGAGCACGTGCTCAAAGCGGTGAACAGCCCCCATCCACAGCACCCAGGGAGCATTTGGGCAGTTAGATGCCTTACTCTTGGAGCTGTCGGGAAATCAAACCTATAACTTTCCAGGCACAAGACAGGATCGCTAACCACCTGCACTCGGCTGCCCCCAACAGTGCTTTTTATTTTAGCCAGAGTATGAATTTGGTATCGAGTATTGTGACACTACACTTGATATCAGTACCAAAATCTAAATTCTGGTAACCACCCTACTTCTAGATTTGCTGAACAGAAGACTGTACAAACAGACAAGTCTGCCAAGTGCCCGAAGCCTTTTCCAGGATGACCGTCAGGCACACATTGACAACATGTGCTCTGTTCAGACACCCAAAAAAAGTCCCACCATGTAAACAATGCCAAAGTAGAACATCGGTCTTCATTTTACACCACACTGATAGGCAAAGCAAGGCCAAAACATGAGGCCTGACGCATGAAACCACCACACCCAATGTTCAACATCAGACAAAAACAAAAACAAACTTGTGAACGGGGAAGGAAAAAGAAATTGTACCACTGAACTCTGAACAAGTATTTCTCTTGGCTGGCACAACAGCCGAGCTCTGACAAATAACCGTGCAGCTTTTTAAGCCGCTGTGCTTCCTGCAGGTTTAGGTGCTGCAGAGTGGAGACCCTTCCACCCCACTGGAATCCAGTCCATTCCAGAGGCAAGGCTAAGTGCATGAAAGTGTGAAATCAGATTATGTGCCGGCCTCATGTGATGCCTGATACCAATCGGGTGATTTAAAAAGGTGGTGGGGATTCTCAGACAAATTTTGTGATGCCTCTGGGAACTTAACCAGGACCATCCATCATTAACATCTTTACTGAGAAACCAAATCAACAAGATTGGTTGAGTACTTGACACCATTCTTGGCTTATTGTGTCCTTTGTCCTCTCAAAAGAACTGATGAGAAATTGGAACAAGAGCTGAATAATGAATAGCTGCCGACTTTGGCCTGAGCCGTTTCTCTGTTGCCCTCTCTGGACTCGATCCAAAGTACATCGCACAAGGAGAATGAATAATAAATTTCAGGTACTCACGGTTATCCGACTGGAAATCTGGGACAAACTGTTCATCGTCGGGCACCTGGGCTGTGGAGAGAGAGCAGAGAATACAATTTAGGGATGAATAAACACATCACGGTGATGAACAGCTCCAGTAACGACTCTTCACATACAAATGTAGAGTTCCATTTAGAAACAAGCAAAATGCCTGGCATAAGCATCAGATCCCCACTGTGAGGTCGGCATAAAGCACTGAATGAAATGACTAGCCTGTCACTAACATCACACAGCAGCAGGGAATAAGAATTCATCATATTCCCACGAGAAAGAGACTGAATTTGAAAGTCAAATACATCAACTGCACACAGGGACAAATAAAGTGAAAGTCTTTAATGGTTACACATTTCATATGTTTTTGTATAATATTTAAAGGCCTTAATACCCATTGGACAAAAGTTTTATATGTAATGCAAATTATGACAATAACAGAATTTTGACTTTGATACCAAATGTAGTATTAAGATACTCAACTGTTCAAAACACCGATACTCTGGATATACAGTGCTGCATCAACTATTTATTTAGAGTATTGTGAAAAATGTCATTTGCATTCATCATTTAATTACACTGTTATTTATATATTTATTACACTTTTACATCAACAAAGCTTGAAATGTCATTGTGTAATGAATATAAAGTGAGTTTATCTTGAGAATTTGTGAACACAAGCTTAACTTAAATGATAATGTTTGGAGATGTCCTAGTACATTAAAAACTATCATCTAAAGTGAAAAACTTGATTACACACAGACATTTCCTTTTTGTTGACTTTTCTGTTCTTAGAGGCAGACAGACAAAGCAGAAAACATGTAAAGTATTATACAGATGTATAAATAGATCAAGACATGACAAGAACAGTAAAACAACACGAAACGTAATGTAACGTGTAGTAAAACGTAGCTTAAACATTATGTAGTGCAGTAATGTACAGTGAACCATCTAAAAACGTCCTAGCAGGAAGTCAAAACTCCATAAACCAGAAATAAATAGTGTATGTGTACATACGTATACATACATACATACGCACACAGATTCATCATCGCATCATATATGAATAAATATGCAATATGTATACGTGAGCAGTGTGTATATGTGCTTAGCTGAATAGAAAAACTGGCAGTGATATGAGTGGAGACCTGTTTTAAATGTAATCTCTGTAGTTGTGCTAACTTGGTGCAACGTATTGCATTAGAAGTTTCTGCTGAAAGTTAGTGATGGAGTATTGTGCAGTTTTATTTTGTTTATAAGGGTGTATATTATAAGAAAGAGACCTCACCCTCTGCAATCCAGATTTCCTGAAGCTGGCTGAGGTCCTGGAAGAGATCTGCAGAACACAAGCACAAGAAACTGCTGAAATCCAATCAAATCGAGCACAACTCAAGGCAAGAAAAACAACAACATTATACTCAGCCTCAAGTAAAGACACTAAAAATGGCATTATTACCTTCTGTGTCCTGAGCGAGTTCGGTGTCTACAAACTTTCTTTTCCTGTCACTGACTGCTCTGTTACACGTCTCCTCCAGTTGAGCCGACTTCTGCTGTGGAGGAACAGACAGGTCAGCCTGAGCCACACGTTCTCATATTTAACCAGCTTCTACAGAAAGACGAAATGACTGAGCATACTTACATTAGGTGGGACCATAAATGGTACTTGCTGGTCGTAAAATCCGTCCATGTTACCTGGGTCTTCAAAAGTTCCCAGAACAGGGTTTTCGCTGAAAAGCGATGGCTGCACTCTTCTGCCTGGTGCCTCTTCTGTAAGGGCATAAACACGTATACAACATGTAGTCAGTATATAGTGCTGCACACAGGCTGCCATCAGCTCCACGCTCAGGGAACCCCTCCTCCTTCCTCTGTTGTTCATCACAACAGCCCCGGTGACCACGCGTGAGGGCAGTCTATGTGCTGTACTATGTAAACACACTTAGCAACGACGAATTTAAAGCTTACATAAGCAAAGAGAGACATCTGTGCCACTGATTATGAAGTGCACAAAAACAAAAGATGCTGCGATGATGTACATGCAGACAGATGCTGAGATAATGTAAAATTCTGCTGACATCAAACCAAACAGGGTCAAAACATACAACCCTCTGTAACACGTATGACCTGAGCAATAACTTCTATAAACACAGCGTGGTTCTCCTCGTGTACCGAGGTTCTAATGGATAAGAACCACAGGCAAGTCAACAGTGTGTACAATTCCACAAGTCATGTTCACTTTGGTCCAAAGCACAAACTGTATAGAACCACATTATAGAGTTTGTCATGTGCGCTCAGGTTACATCAGAGAACAGAAATATTCATCATAATATGGACACTAACGGGTTAAATTTCTCATTGTATACTTTTACGGAAGGGAGGGAGAGAAGGAGAACAGGGAAGATACAGAGACAGAGAAGGGGAGAGAAAGAGAGGATAGAGAAAACAAGATAATAAGGAGCTAGACTGAAGGAGAGAAGTGAGAGAGGACAGAGAAAGCGAGCAGAAAGAGAGCAAGAGACGAAAGCAGAGGTAGAGAGAGAGTTATAGAGAGAGACACAGAGAGAGAGAGAGTCAGAGAGAGAGAGACAGAGAGAAAGAGGTAGAGAGAGAGAGGGAGAAAGAGGTAGAGAAAGAGAGAGAGTGACGCATGTTTCTCAGAGAGCAGAACTGGAGAAAGTTGAGAGTAAAAACAGATTAAAGTGAGAGCAGCTGACAGAAGAGTCTTTATCTGTACTTTTCCTTTGTAACAGATGTCAGTTTTATTTTCTTAGCTCTTAAATCTACTGGACAATTTGATTAGAGTTACTCTACATAACAGCCACACAAAATCCAGCCTTTAAATTAATGATAAATGTCCTCTGGCTCGGTAATAAATCTCAACTTCTACACATATTTGAAAATAGTCAGGACTATCTTAAACTATCCTAATGTAAAGTTTACTGCTCTGTGTACTTTACTCAGTACAGTATAATCTGAGTGTACTTAAGGCGAGAATATTTGTAAGGTTTAGCTCCAAGTGCTGCCCGAAAAAAATCCACTCCGGGATTTAGTTCCATTCGTCCGTTTTCTTCAACAATCTCAACCCAGAGTAAGCGGTGTTCAGACGGACAAAACGAAATCCCGTAGTGGACTCTTTACTTTCTAGACGTTCCTCTTCTCCTCCCCTCACGACCCCTTGTTCCTTGTTTTTCTCAATGAAGTGAAACCTGATCCTCCACTGAGAAAAAGCCGAGTCCTCCATTCACAAAAGCACAAACATAAGCAACACCAAGCTCGCAAGATTAAATTAGCACTGTCATTACGAAAAATTAACAACAACATTTTAACTTGGTGCAATAAAATGGTTGCGACCCGTGTTTGTTGTAAAATGGCGTTGCAGTTTCGAGTCCGTGATAAACTTAAACGACTTCTGTAACCCGCAGTTTCAGTTTAAACCATGCAAAAATGGCTAAATAACCACCATTCTCACCCTAGAGAAGCTGACGTGCACACACTGGATATACTGGAGAAAAATGCTGAAGAATAAATCCACAATAACGTCGACCTCTCAGGCTGATCTATAGATGTGCTCCGCTCGACACACTAAACTTGAATGGGATTTTGTAAATGGACTGCTCGGGTTTTCCCTTGGGCTCGCGGACAAGTGTCTTAGAACTCAATTGGCTACGCTCTTCTGTCACTCAACGCAGCAGCCAATAGGCTGCGAAAAGCTAATGAATAATTCATCAAGTGGTTTCTAACCAATCGCAGCTTGTGTCTGTCCTATTTTTATGAATGACTGGGTTTCATTCACAGCTTGCTGTTTCTCCCTCCCCCCGTTTCACAGCTTCTTAAAGGGCCAGTTATATAATTTTGAAGTCGCAGGTAAAGCTGACCATGATTTAAAATCTAATTTCGTTTTCCCAGGCATGACAAAATTTGATATGAGCAAACAACAGAACAATGTGGTATAATACACAATATTTATATATTATATATATATATATATATATTAAAATATAAGAAATCTAAGTAAAAATAAAGTCTAAAATCTGCCACATTAAAACCTTCTCCTAGTTAGTATCTACACTCACTGTCCAATTTAGAGCAATATTTTTGACATTTTGAAGGTTCTACTTTAGTTTTTAGGGACCCGGTCTTGTTACCAGAAAGTTGTTGTTTTGACTGAAGTGCCGTTGAGCAAGGCACCTAACCCTCAATTACTCCCCGGGTGCTGTGAATAGGGGCTGCCCACTGTTTTGGGTGTGTGCTCACTCTCCCCTAGTGTGGGCACTAGTGTGTGTGTGTTTCACTGCACAGATGTGTTAAATGGTCAAATTCCTCTGTGTGCAAGCACATTGGTCAATCATTGTGCACTTAGAATACATTTGCAGACAAAGCACATCATGGTTTGCAGAATTAAAAGTGTAATATAGCAAAGTAAAATATTGAGCAGTGATGGCTTAAATGGTTAATGAAAATTGTCATTAGCTGCATGTAAATGTGTCAAGATAGAAAGCACAGCATGTATAATTAGACTACCGAGTACGGTTCAGAAACATAAAATAAAATTAGCAAAACACTATTAAGACTAAATATTTGGTATTTCTAGAGATATGTATTGCATGTCAATAATATCAGATGTTCATAAAACCACTGACTCTGCTGAGGATGATAAATGAAGCCCTTTAGGCAACAGATTTGAGGACAACGATTGGATTCTGTTGCTATGCTCATATCTTGTGTCAGCAGGTCAGTGATTGGCTGCCGCTTCTCTGACTGGGTGATATTTCTGTCACCTCAGAAGAGAGAGACACTAAACCAGGAAGCCCATTTCCCCCATTATTTTTTAGATATTACATGTTATTGTGCATGTTCAGCACATACATACTTAAAAATACTTTTAAAAATAAAAATTTAAAATTATTTCCACAATGACGGGTGGCGCCCTAGCACCCTCTATTGCCCAGGCACCACTGTATTTGACCAAGTGTGAAGTTGACTTGTATTAATGTGCATACAAGTGATGAAATGTGATGCACAAGATTAGAGCAGCAAGCCTGTGTAATTCTTTCAGACATCCCATGATCTATATTTAACAAGACAACTTCTCTGAACAAGAGTGAGAGGAACTCTTCATCCAGTGAGATGAGAATAATCTGCAGAATCCAGCATGCTTCTGAGTGGAGCTTATATAATTTGGAGAGGACAATGCTAGCATAAAAGGCATAGGTATACAGTTGCTGGTGTCATTGTTGCTCTCTGATGCCCCTGACGAAGGGTCTGTCAATTACAATTACTGGTGAGGTCTCCTTTATATAGCAGGCTTCAGTGAGTCTGTGCTATGTGCGGATGTGGTGGGAGGTGAGAGGGGGCGGGCAAGGGCATATTGTGTTTCCATTCTGATTCTTTCCTTAAATAAATCCAAAGTGGTGACACATACTACAGTGGCACTGCGGCACATCTCCTGTGGAACGAAGCCTATCTCAGTTAAAGAGGGGTCAGTGAAAGACCACCGAGCCACCGGCCTAAAAATATTTTTTCTCATTCTGATGTATGTGAATGTTTGCTTCAGTCCTGGTCAGTTATAAGGTCAGCACTATAAAAATAAAGGTGCCACAATTGGTACAGCATAGAAGAACCACTTTTGGTTCCATTAAGAACCTTTGAAATGGTTGGTTCTTTATGGAATTATACAGTCATACATCCAAAATTTGTGAATTTTTGTTAATTTTTTTCACAGAAATTACTTTGAAAGGTGATATTTAATATTCATTACATGTAACATATTTCAAAACTTTTTTGTTTTAATGTTGATAACTTGGCTGACCAGTCAGTAATATCACGGTAAGCAAACCAGTTGATAGCACTTTGGGCAGAAAAAAAAAAATTGTCAACAGATGGAATCATGAAGTGCTCTAAAATCTCCTTGTAGGCAGCTGCATTGATTTTGGACTTGATGAAACATGGTGGACCAACACTAGTAGATGACACTGAACATCACAGACTGCAGAAACTTCAGACTGGGCTTCGGACACCTTGGACTCTGTGATTCTCGACTTTTCCTCCAAAAAAATAGAGCTTGATTTACAAATGAAATACAAAATATGCTCTCATCTGAAGAGTCCAAATGGACTATGAGTGTATGAGAACCTTATGAAGTGACCATGAGCGTATATTGTAATATACTGAATCATAACCCCGTATCATGTTGTATCACACTGACATCAATGAAAGTCTCTAAAATAATGTCAGATGCAGACATGTCTGTGAAATATGTCAGATGCAGAGGCAGGATAAAAGCAGAATGAGGGAAGTCACAGCTCCAGGCTATTGGTAGTCTCCCAAGGAGGGACGAGATGTGACTTGCAGACTATTAATAGTGCATAGAGAGATAATTCCTGCCTCATTATCTCTGCATGCCCAAGATGCCCAGCCTTCGCCCCTGTGTGGAGCTTCTTGTTGTATAATCAGCACTTCACTGCTTAAAAGGCTGTTTTGGCAAAGAACAGTGACCAAAAATAAGTTATTTACAATCTCCTCACCTCATTCTGGACTTGATACACTGGGATTATTCAGGCTGCATTATTCACGTTAGCATGTATTCCACTGCTGTTGGAACAAAACCTTGTATTTCAAATTTCATGATCATTAGAACACTACCAGTCCTCGAAATAAAATCATTTTACAATAATTTACATGTAAAAATATTCTGAAAAAGGGGCTTCACTGGAGGTGAGCTCCTTTTTCCTGATTTGTAAGTGGCAGTCATTAGCTGTTATTTCCTTCAGCTGTGACTGGCTGACTTAAGGACTCTGCAATGTGTCCTTGGTGCAGAGTAACCGGCTTTGCCTGCAAAAGGAAACATGTTTTTGTCAATTTCTGACATAATTGTACATTGTGTGTCATTTCATTATGACTGGATAAAAAGAAATGGCCTAAAATGACCCAAAACATTTGGTTCCACAGACTTCCATTAAAAGCAAGATGTTTTTTTCTTACACTCAGTAAAGTTATCATTTTGGATAAAAGTGCTTTATTTGTTAATGGCTCATTGCTTAGCTACAACACTTCTCAAAGAAAGAAATGAGGTAACCAGATTGCTAGAGTGCCTTTGTCAGGAGGCACCTGGAGCCTTTGTGTGTTCTTTTAGAATAGCACTAAACGCTTACTAACATCACACAAATGATTCTCTAACAGGGACCCACATCATCAGCATAAAAGCAGTGAGCAGTGTGATTAAATTGAAATTCAATCAGGTTAAATAGAGGATGGAACCAGACCAGTGCCATTATTGGATAAGTGCATTTCAGCAGGCCCTCTCCAATCAACAACAGCAGAGTTGTTCTTAACCCCTCCTTTTATTCAATAAATCTTTTGTCCATCAACATGGATGTCTACAACTAACAAGTGATGGGGAGGACAGAGGATAAGAGGGTCAGGACAAGGACCAAAAATCAATCCTTCCTCTTTAGCGAAAGCTAAGTCCGCAGGGTTTCACACTGTTCTTTTGACCCTTGTTGACACACAGATGGACAGCTAGAACTCAACATGGGCTTATACATACATGTATATGTAGAATATCCCGCTGAGGGATGACATGGGCTCTACTGGATCTGCGTCATTTAATACTGTTTATTTTTCCCTGCTATGAATAGGGCTGCACCGAGCTTGAGCATGCTGCATCTGTCAGATTTGCAGGAAAGGTCAAAACCAGAGTGATGCAGAAAAAAAGACTATTTATTGGAATGGAGAGCTCACTGCTATTGTTGACCATAGATTCTGTTTCCTCAGTATCATAAGATATGAGCAGGATGTAGAATGTTTTTGAGATTACATCACATCATTTTCATGGATTGAGAGACATAAGACATTCAACATTGATCATCGAAGATTAGAAAGAGATTTTTGACAGTCAGTCTCTGATGGCGTCTCCAGCACAATGGTTGAGGATGGGAACCCTGCTCTTTCTAGATGGTGAAGGCTGGAAAAAATGACTTTAATGGCAAAGAATGACCCTAATCGTGCAACACAGTTCAAGAGTCTGAAGATTTCCACTTGTTTTGATTCAGCTTCTTGGTTGATATTGCAGATGTCCCGCTCCAGGCAATATGCCATTCTGTATTTGTTGTTTAAGGCCATCAGTCATTTACATTGACAGAACAGAGAAGGTGACAATGGTATGTATCAGGGATGACACCTCCCGTGGGCGACATCATGTCACTTGCCCGTTGATGCATTTCTCATGATGTCAAACCTTTCTCTAGTTTACTTAACAAAGAACAGCCACAAAGGTACTTTTACTATGACCATGCTGCGAACCTATTATGGGAAAATACAATGAATAAATACAGCGGGCTGTGACCATTAAGCAAAAAAGTAGATCAAGGTCCAGGAATATGATGAGGAGAAACTTGGGGGAGGGTTGGGGGTTGCAACAATCAGCATGGTCTCTCTTCAAGCAGACATCTTTGTCTTCTTTGCTTCAGCAGGCATGCGGTGGTGTAACTTTAGATAAAATATAAACAAATATCTATATATACACTGTTTAAAATCATTCTAAAGTGTAAAATGAACAGAAACTGTAAACATGCACTCTTTCAACCAAACCACCTTTCAAGAAGTACCAGAGGGACACAAATGCAAACTTCCAATGACCACAGAAGACCACGCCTTTCTTCTGGTGAATACCATGTAGGGCTGGGCAAGTTGGCAATATGTATTTTTATTGTGATAAATTATATCACAATATGTTTTCCTGATGTGAAACCTCCCATCACAGCCCTGTCTTGTTCCTGTCCATGTACTCTTTGCTTATGTTTATGTCGTCTCCATGTCATGCCCTCGTTATGGTCAGCACCTGAGTCTTGTGTTCTCACAGCCCTGTTCCATCTTGATTATGTTTGATATTTGTCAAAGTCCTTGTTGGTCATTGTATGTCTCATAGTCTTTATATCATCGTCATAGTCGTATATGTCTTTTCAAGCGTTAGTTTTGTCATTGTTCAGTCATAGTCTAGTCACAGCTACAGTGTTTGTTTGGAATAAAGCCTTGTATTGTTTTTGGAACCCATGCTGCATTCGTCTCCTCCACCCCCTTGTTACACCTGAGCACATCATGGATATTTTCAGTACTTAAAAACACTCCCAAATGGCATATTTTGTTTAAATGATAGCATAATTAAAAGCAAGCATGTCAAATGTTGAATACAAATCATTGAATGTATAGTTTTTGGAAGTATTTTTAAAAAATTTGCTTATTTTTGTCTGTTCTAACTTAGCAAATGTCAGAAATAATACATAACACAGCATATTCTGTGCTGTAAAAAAAAGTATCACAATGCCACATTTCGCCAGATCACCCACCTCTTAAATAAACTTTGATTATCTCATAATGATTTTGATTACTCAATCCTGAAGTCAATCCTGTGGTCATGGGGAAAGATTTGAACATTCGGCCCTTGACACTGCATCCACGGTTCAGCGTTTCTTTAAAGGGAACTGGAGGCGGAGCTACAACCAGCCCCGCCCCTTTATGAGAAGTGTGTTCTGTGTGCTCTAAGGAGAGTAAACCTCCTCTGTACAATCACTGCTGATCTAGAATCACCGTAAAAGTGATCTCAGGCTGAAAAAATGAATCTGATCCTAGATCTGCAATGGTGACTCTTATGACATTTCAACCCAGACTGCAGAGGCTGCAGCACACCGCTGATGTCTCTGATGATCCACAGAGTGCTGATTTGTAGTGGGGACATTTAATTATGTCCGTTCAATGTCACCCAATAGATAATACTGCTAGTCTCTGATGCTATATTACAATTCTCTACAAGTTATATCATCAAACACATTCATATGCACACAAGGCTCTCAGGATATACAACTACAGTGTACTCATATACATGATGGTAGGCGTCTGATATCTCCAATCATCTCCAAGGGCTACATTCATAGCTCATTTGGTGTCCAGCCATCAGAACATGTTGTCATAAGCTGTCATGATTGTGTCCATTAATACAATCGTGTCATGACAACATACAACATCTTCCATGACACGTTCAAGTCACTGCTATGTCAATGCTATGTATGAGTTAAGCTTCAACAGTTGACATCACTATAGACTCCCAAGTAAGCCAACCTGGTGGTCAACACTCTTTGCAGTTGACCTGATGTTTTCAAGCTGTAATTAGGAATAGAGTTTCATAGGAAAGGTACAGCCTGAAATAGGCAGTTAAATTTAGGTCCCATCCATGCAATGTTAACTCATATCCCCCTGCACAAGCAGTGAGGAACCATGGGGCTCATTTTATTAATGGGATCAGGATCCAGTTCAGTCAACACTGCAGACATGCCCTGACACATGTTTATGAAACACAAACAGGCTGAACCCATGTGTGACATCAGACTAAAAGGCTTTTAGACCAGTTATAAAAGTTACTAACACAAGAAATCTGTAATGTATGCAATAAAAAAATACAGGCTCTTATACGGTTCTCAGCTTGGGTGTACGGTTCTAGGAAGAAACATTTAACTGAACTAGAACAGATGTATTCAAAACTGGAGGTGGGTTCCTCAAGTTTGGTGTGAAGTGGGTGCACGTTAACAGTCAAATTTTGTGTTGAGGGTTGGCTGATATGTTTTTTTAAGGCTGATAATGATTATTAGTGATCAATATTTGTGATATAATTTAAAATATTAGTGATAAATTTGAAAATTTTAAAGTGAAAATTTACACAAAATTGTAAATAAACATTATTTAATATTAGAGCTTTCTAAAAAATAAAGTGCTTTGAGCTTTAGACAGTTACAAAACATGGAAATTTGATTGGTTTTACTTAATATGAGGGCCACATTTCTACCAATCAAATGGTGCTGTGGGTGGGACATTGGGCCAAACAAAAAATGTTTTTATCTGCACATAGATATAAAACAAAATATAATATTACAATATAATATAATTATAATATAAATAATATAATTGGTCAACCCTTACTTTTATACATACATTAAGTAATATACTGTGGTGGTTCTCAAAAATTAGAAGGGGGCGTCCTGAGGAAAACTTCGGAATATTTATGCCATCAGATACAGACTTCCGTGTCTTAATAAATCAGCCTGTTTGCATTGTTCTGCATGTAATTACTTAACAGTGAGCTTTAGGACACAATAAACCAATAACTGGTCTAATTTAACTGGTTAATCTAATTTAAAACTTTGAGTTAAAGAGGCATGAAACCCCTTTTAGCATCTTTATTTTTAAGAGTGTAGTCATCACTTAACCTAACTTTTTTCCACTTTATTACCTCAGGTGTCATCAAAGGTTTATATTCTATATTGTGTTTAATGCTACACTAGAAGCATAGCAATAGCCAACTGTATCTATTCTTTTTCTTCCAAACAGTAACACAGTAATGCATGGATATCAATGGCCTGAGGGCAGACACCAAATAGGCTAGAAGCAAACAGTACGGCAGGAGACATCTCTCAGCTTGTCAGAGTACCTCCTACCAGCATACCGGCCATAAACAACCCACTTTATAATAGATGAGCTTGCTGTTTCGTCTTTTTAAGTGGTGGCGTGTTGGGAGGCCTTGGAGAGGTACTGGAGTGAGTGCTTTGCATGCACTGATCTATTATTCAGCAGACTTCTTCAGGAGGAGAATGTGTTCCCTGGTCCTGCCAGGCCAAGCTAGGGCCTAGTGACGTCCCACTTCCACTCTGAGGACACTCTGATGACATGGTGACTTTCTTTATTGTCTATGTACCAGTTTTTACCTACTCTGCCGACTTGTTTGAAGATCTTCCTGAGCGCCACAGTTTAGAGCTCCTCAACTTTCAAAAATGAAGGTTTCTAAATGGTTCTTGGCATGGATGGAAAAAACTACAGATCTAGAACCTTAGGTTTAGGACTTTTACATCATTCTTTAAAAATGTTATTCATATTTTACATTATCTTGGAGAGTGGACCTAAAGTGGTGCTTCTAGGGCATCTCACCAAACAAGTCCGTTATTTTCTTTCCCATATCATCGATATCAATTATTCTCTGCATCTCAATCTGAAGCCAGTATCATCTAATGAACCTGCTCACAAGTAGTGAGAGGGCACAGTGTGATACGGAGGCAGTGGCCTACTGGTAGGGGTTCCTGGTAGGAATGTGTTGTAGCTTCCAGGCTGCAGAGCCTGTCATGTGAACATTAGAGAGACTGAAATACACAGGAACTGGTCAAGACACTGAGTTGGCGCATTCAGACACTGCAGCCTCTAAATGTTAGGCTACTATGGAAGTTGGAGTCCTTTGTCCATGCAAGAATAAAGTTAAAAGTTGTCTTTTCATCCACCAAAGAACTGGACCTCTGTACTAATTCTCTTCCCAGATATCCATCTCCACCACTCTGAGTAGATACAGGGGTTGGTGAAGATATGTTTACACCAAGGATGGCTGATTTGTTTAGTCCCGACTTCTGTTGCGCTTTTTGAAGAAGAAGAATGGTGTTTTCTGTGGTGGGCCCAGCAGCATGGGCACCTGATTCTTGTGTGTAATTCGTATCTGTGGGCAGCAGAGAAAAAGGTCAGAATATTAGCCCATGTGTACATAGTAAATGAATAAATTCTTCATTTTATTTAAATGTAGTTGATTTAATTTGCTAAACTGGTCCACTCACTGCTTACCACTGGTCCACTGGCTTACCACTGTATCAACACCAATCTATACCACATTAACCAATAGGCTGACAGTTCTCATCATGCAGTGGTGCTTGAAAGCTTGTGAAGTCTTTAGAATTTTCTATATTTCTGCATAAATGTGACCTAAAACTTCACATCACATTGTCACACAGATCCTAAAAGTAGATAAAGAGAACCAAATCAAACAAATGACACAAATAATACAGTGGTAACCCTACTTACGAGCATCCCTAATAACGAGTATTCTAGGTAACGAGTCAAGATCTCGGAATATTTTTGTTCCAGGTAAAGAGTAAAATTCCAAGTAATGAGTAGTGTAAATTAGTTCAAGTATGCCAACTGCTAGGGGTGCGGTGGTCGTAGCATCTCCTAGATGCTACCGTAGAAGAAGAGGTCAGTCAATACATTTGACCGAAAGTGAACGTGCTAGTGAAAGTGACGCTAAGGTAGCAAAAGGTAGTGAACAAGAAAGTTAGATTAATTTTACTTTTACTTTTCATATGATAAGTGTAACCATTCCATACACGTACGCCCGTCCTCCTGTCCTCCTTAGTCGCCAGCCTACACGAGCACCGTCGTCGTCTTGTTTATTTTTTTTAAAACCCATATAAACACATTATTTAGCATATTAAAGTATACTGTATATTGGCCGGCTGACACGGATTAATCAGTTTTACATGTATTCTTATGGGGAAAATGCATCCAGCTAACGAGCAAACCAGCTAACGAGCTCGGCTCCTGCACAGATTAAACTCGTAAGTACGGTTACCACTGTATTAGACTTTTATATTTATTTATTGAGGAAAATGATCAAATAATGTGTTTGTGAGTGGTATGTGACCCCCTTGTCACTGCTCAACTGCAATAACTAAACCTTTCTTGTCACTGTTGATCATGTACATCAGCCTGGAAGAATCCATGAACGGCTTGCTTCAGTTCCTTCCACAACATTTCATTTCTAACCGTGAAACTACCAGATGGGATGAGGTTTTTATGTAGTGTTTTCCTCTCTCCAAAAATAACTTTTCTTATATAAATATAAAAATATATATTTTGGTCTCTATGCACAAAACATTATTCCAATAGCATTCAGGCTTGTCCATGTGATCTTTAGCATATAGAGGAGGGACAGTAATGTTCCTTTTTGTTCATCAACCACTCCTGAGAAGGGTAGTAATGGCCTTGCATTTCCTCCATTTGTCTGACTGTGGATTTGTGGAGTCTAAACTCTTTAGAGATGGTTTTGTAACCTTATCCAGCCTGATGAGTATCAAAAACTTTTCTGAGCTTGGTGATCGTGTCATAATACATTTCCACAAAGCGTTGTGAAGATTAGACTTTGCTCGATCCCTGTTCTTTAAATAAAACAGGGCATCCACTTACACCTGATTGTCATCCAACTCACATACTTTTCCACTCACAAACATGTAATATTGAATCTTTTCATAATAAATTAATGACCAAGCCTAACATTTTTTCCTCATTTGTTTGATTTTGGTTCTCTTGATCTACTTTTAGGATCTGTTTGACTATCTGATGAAGTTTTAGGTCAAATTTATGCAGAAATATAGAAAATTCATAAACTCTCAAGCACCACTGCACTCAATGTGATACTGTGAGAAAACTGGCTTTGAAACTGAAATGGCAGAAATACTTAGACAGGCCAGCTTGGCAAATTAAAGGGGGATAAGAATGTTTCATAGAGTCTTATATATTTAGCCGAGGGTCTGCTCTATACATATTCCTCTCTCTTTAATGATATAATCAGTCAGAGGTGGAGTGTGACATGACAGTGTTTTAATTAGCAGAGAGCTTGCTGAAAAGCCCGGCTGTGCACAAAAGAGAGAGAAGAGAGGAACGGATTTTGCATTCTGACTGAAACTTCAATATTTATATCCATTTGTTCTCAATAGTAGCAGAGCTACTCTATAACACCAAGCTACACTATATGGACAAGAGTATTGGGACACCACTTCGTTTTTTTGTTTTTTCCAAAAATCAAAAGGAGTTTATGCTGCTTTTGTTGGAGTAACTGGTTCTACTGTACAGATGAGGCTTTCTACTACATTTTGGAGCATTGCTGTGAGGATATGATTGCATTCAGCCACAAGAGTGTGGTCAGGATGTTGGTTGATCACCACTACCACAATCATCCCAAATGTACTGGATAGAGCAGAGAACACAGTACAACTGCTCCACAACTTAGTGCTAGGGGGCTTTATAGCCTTGTAGCACATGCCTTGCATTAGGTTTGTATTGTTTTCTACTGTATTCATGTGGAAATTGGTTCTGGTAGAACCACTCTGTCCAATCTTGGTTAGCAAGTGCCATATAAGGCAAAAAATGATGTGCTAAGTGCACGTATAGTAAAAAAAGAGCTGTAGTATTAAAACTACTGTATAGTGTTATTCTAGGACAATAGACAAAGGACCTACAGACCACAGTGACCTGTGAAAAGGCACTTTGTTCACGTTTGGGCATAAACATAAATATGTAAATGAGAGAAAAACAGTGAATGGATTTCAAAATGACCTCACCGTGCATGGAGGCTGCATCCAGGGCTCGCCATCAATCTGCATAGGCAGCAGTCTGGACGTTCTGAGAGAGAGAGAGAGAGAGAGAGAGAGAGAGAGAGAGAGAGAGAGCAAGGGTGTTAGGGGTCAGGTTGCATGCAGCATGAGCATGGGCATGATTCTTCTCTGCAACACCATCGCTGGATGAATCTACACACTGCTTTCTTTGTTCCCACGAGTGCTTTCCCACACTGGGCCTCACTCTCTCTAAACTCAACACACACACTCAATTCAGTACCCTCTGCCCCTCATATATACACACTCTTCCACAAAGTTAGTTTAGCCTTTTCAGCTGCGCCACTCCAAATTAAGCAACACTGTATGGGAGAATGCGAATGATGAATGGCCTTTTAATTCAGCTTTTGGAAAGTATTAGGTGGAAGGCAGGTGAAGAAGAAAAAACAAGCCGGCATGGGAGCCACCCTCTTCTGTCAGTGCGGCGTTAACTGTTACAGCCCTTATGAACGCTTTAAAAATGGTCCTGCACAAACATCTAATGTACTAATGTAGGCATGAAGCTTGTGGTAAATTCTCATATATTTTATATTCATAACAATACAAATCAGTAATTATATTAACATTTTTTATTAATTTATTTTTTTATTTTCATCAGCCAGTCTGATCAACAGTAAAACAAAAAAGGCTTGAAATGTGTTACGTTATGTGTAATGAACATAAAATATGACAGTATACCTTTATAAATGAAATGATAAACAATAAACCTTTCGCATTATTCTCATTTCTACCACATATGTACTTGGTCAGGTGTGCAATTCCAGTAGACAGTAAGTAGAATTCACCCAAACAGCCCAAATTTCCCTTAAAATGCATCAACAAACCATCTTACCACCTGCTTAAACTGCATCCAGATCTTAATTAAGGTCTCACAGACTAGTCAATGTAGTTTGGGGCTGAGTGTGACTTACTGTGAATCATCAAAAGCCCCAGGGAAGTCATTTTAGATACAGGATCTGTTACCAGAAACCACCTCAGGAGTAGGAAGTGCTTTAGTGACAACGACAATAATAAACACAGAAGGATCTGATCCAAAACAAGCTTGGAGAATTTTAGCTCTGCTTGTTACAGAAATGGTTGCTTGTAGCAGTGATGTTTTATCAGATGTTAATTATTTGTACAGGGTAGTAAGTAAAAAAATGAGTATGAAACTGAAAATGAGTATGAACATGCATTTATGTATTTAGAATATGTTTATCACACATTTGTGTTTAGAATTTAATTTACAAATGTAAATGGTCTCCAGTTTCCTCTCACAGTCCAAAAACATGGAGGTTAGGTGAATTGGGTACTCTAAACTGTGTGTGTACGTGCACCCAGCAATGGATTGGTAGGGGACTAACTGCAACCCTGATCAGGATTAAGCGAATAAGACAATGGATGGATGGAATGTAAATGGTCATATATTTTATATTCATTACATATACAGTACCAAACAAAAGTTTGGCTATTCAGTGTTTTTTTCATGATATAAAAATGTTCTGCATTGTGGATTAATACTAAAGTCATCTAAACTATGAATAAATACATCTGTAATTATTTAGTAAACAAAACAGTAAACAGACCAGACTATGTTATATAGTTTACATTCTTCACAGTAGGCACCTCTTGCTTACACAGTAAATCTGCCAGTGTTAAATCAACACTATTAGAGTTAAATTAACACTGAGAGTGTTACATTTTGACACCCTCAGTGTTAATTTAACTCTAATAGTGTTAATTTAACACTGGCAGATTTACTGTGTAGATGGCAGCTTTCTTGACATTTTCTCAGTCAGCTTTATGAGGTAGTCACCTGGAATGACTTTCAGTTAACAGCTGTGTCTTGTCAAGAGTTCATGACTTGCATTTCTTGCCTCTTAATGTGTTTGAGACATCAGTTGTGTGTCTACTTTGAAGTAAAATCTAAAACATGTTTTGGTTTGTTTAACACTTTTACGTTTACTACATGATTCATTATGTGTTCCTTCATAGTCTGGATGATTCAGTATTCATTTACAAATTAACAAAACTCAAACTATTAGAATATTTCATTGGTTTGAGTAAAATACTGTTCAAACCAAACCAGCATCAATTTTTTTACCATATTCTAGGTTGTGGAGATGTACCGGGCTATTTGGGTGGCTAAAGAGTTCTGTTATTGTTTTTTTTTGCCAAATTAGCCTCACAGCTCCAGATCTAACATTAAAGAACTCCAAACATGACTTGACTGAAGATACTGTTTATGTGTGAAGTAGAAGATTATGTAAATTTTACTTTTCATGTTACCTGGACTTGTGAACTGATGCTATGGCTCACAGTTGGTGAATTAGCATAAGTCTGGGGGAGGTGGTGTTTGTTCAAACATGTTAAACATTATTATTCTTCAGGCCTGGCTGCTGGGGGGTGAGAAATTGGCTGAGTGGAGTGGTGAAAGGTTAAAGGTCTGAGTTACTGGCTGAAGTGCTCAGCAGAAAGAGGCCCACTGTTGTGTCATGGTGGACATGAGAGGGGGCAAAGGACACTTCTGTCTGGATGAGTGAGCACATGATCAGGCTCAGCGAGACGGCAGGAGGATTTGTGATCTGGACAGAGCTGACCTCTTGGCCAGAGTATTTGTTAGTGTGTGTGTTTGACACTGACCTGATGGTCACACTGGCACACTGGGCAAGACGTCGCCCGGCACTCTTCAGGCCTGTGTAGATCTGGCCCATCTCTATGGCTCCTTCTAAACCCACCACCTCCAGGAGCTGGTCACTCAGGTCTGGTCAGAAAACAAGACAAAAGTAATGGGCTGAATAAACTAGAATGCATTACAGAGATTTACATGGGCCTGTTGTTGTACCGCAAAATAAAAATAATGTGTGGCCACAACGTAGTTGTGGGGATGAGATAATTAAGTTGTGGCCACTTAAATGCCTTAATTACTTTAATATTATGACCTCACAAATGAAACTGCAATTCATGACCATGGCTTAGTAAGTGTGATCATTTTCCTGTGTTAATAAGTTGTGGCCACAACTTATCTCATTCCCACAACTTATTAAGTCATGGCCACACATTAGAAACTTGTTATGGTCATACATTATTTTTTTTCATAGCATGTCACCAGCAGGACACCATGGCTGTATGCAATTAATAACGTAAGGACATTGCATTTACACTGTTTTACAGTATTTTCAGTCTAAAACCCATTTACTACCATGTATTTATCTACTTTCTTGGACATCTATTGCAAGTCAGTTGTGGCCGATGCAGGAAGAGAAGATGCAGTGGGGTTCCAAAAACAAACATGGCTTTACTTCAGAGATAACCAAACAAACAAAAAAAAACTCAGAACAAACTGTGGATGGAACGTGACAAAAACATGACTTGGTAGACATAAATAACTTAGATGACACTACATCTATGGCTACAGTGAACGGACAAAGACTGACACAGTGGGCCTGCTTTTAAAACACACATAATCACAGGGAAAATACGAGCAGGGCTGTGAATTTGACAAGACACAGGTGTTTACAATGACATGACGTGAAGTGACAGGGGGTGTGAATGAGACTTGGTGAGTGACAACATGAAACATACAGAACATGAGACAGACATGGACAAGGCAGGGGGCATGGCCAGGGACGCATGAGGATCACATCTATAGTATATTGTCAATAATAAAAAAACTATTTTACACTACCGTACTTGAATAAATGTCTGCTGCTATAAAAACACTGTATTAACATTTAATGATAATTGGGCCAATAGAAACCCACTTAAAATTGTAATCTACATTAAGTCCATTCTTCTATAACGTTGCTATTTCAGAAGTTTTGTTACTACACTGATGATAATTTTTTCATGTGGAAATGATGCAAATTGAGTCAATTTTAAGGCAAAAAATGAATAAAATGTATGTCAATAGGTAGGAGAAGCAGAAACAAAGACAGACTTTACAGCTGGATCGAAGCAATAAAGGCCTTAAGGTCAGCAACTAAGCATAAGACAAAGCTAAGCTCTTGTACATGCTTGTAGAGCACTGTGTAATCTCTTTACACACACCCATTAACTCTCTCTTTCTCTTACACAGTCACGCACACACACCAGCAAGAAAGCATGGGTTATAAAATCTCTCTGAGCTCCCAGAAAACCACACATGTACTGCAGAAACTCAGCAAACCGAGGAAGACATTACAAACACAAATCAGGTATAACATTAAAAACACCTGCTTGTATCTACAGTCACTGACCATTTTAGCTCCACTGAGCAGATAGGAGCACTTTGTAGTTCTACAATTACAGACTGTAGTCCATCTGTCTCTCTGTATACTTTACTCACCCTGTTATTCAATTATGAGGACCCCCCACAGAGCAGGTATTAGTTATGGTGGATCATTCTCAGTGACCCTGATGTGGTGGTGGTGTGTGTTCAGGTATGAGTGGATCAAACACAGCAGAGCTGCTGAAGATGTTAAAACACTGTGTTCACTCACTGTTCACTCTGTTAGACACGCTTACATTGTTGGTCCACGTTGTAGATGTAAAGTCAGAGACAGCTCAGCACAGTGTGTGTTGGTCCTCTAGTCCTACACTGGTGGTCACACTGACGGGATATTTTTGATTGGTGGACTATTCTCACTCATACCAGTGCAACACACACTAACACACCACCACAATGTCAGTGTCACTGCAGCAACCACACAAATTAAACCTGCTCTGTTGTAGTCCTAAATAGTTAAGAACATGATGAAAGGAGGCTAACAAAGCATACAGAGTGCACCTACATTACCAGTCAAAAGTTTGGACATCTAGACATTCCATGATTTTTCATGATTTAAAAATGTTCTGCATTGTAGATTAATACTAAAGTCATCTAAACTATGAATAATCACATCTGTAATTATTTAGTAAACAAACAAGTAAACAAACCAGAATATGTTTTATATTTGACATTCTTCACAGTAGGCACCTCTTGTTTAGATGCAGCTTTCTTGGCATTTTCTCAGTCAGCTTTATGAGGTAGTCACCTGGAATGGCTTTCAGTTAACAGCTGTGTCTTGTCAAGAGTTCATGACTTGCATTTCTTGCCTTATAATGTGTTTGAGACATCAGTTGTGTGTCTACTTTGAAGTCAAATCTAAAATATATTTTGGTTTGTTTAACACTTTTAAGTTTACTACATGATTCCTTATGTGTTCATTCATAGTCTGGATGACTTCAGTGTTAATTTACAATGTAGGACAAAAAGAAAAACATTGAATGAGAAGGTATGTTCAAACTTTTGGCTGGTACTGCATATGTTAAGTGGAGCTGATAAAATGGGCAAAGAGTGCAGATAAAAGTTGGTGGTTTTAATGTTATGGCTGATTGGTGTATGAAAGTGTGAATATGTTAATGGATTTAATCAGCCTAATGGATGATAGTAGAAACAATATGTCCTGTAGAGCACACACAGAGCTGTGATATTTAACAATATATGAGTGACTACTGAGAAGAATCCACTGACCAACCGACCAAGTCAAGCATGTTTCTCTCTCTCATTCTCTCTCTCTCATTCTCTCTCTCTCTCTCTCTCTCTCCTCTTTTAAGCCTGACCTACATTCCCTGCTAATCAGTGTATACTCACACTGCTCAGTGGTTACTCAGCTGATTAGTACCATCCTCTCTGACTCTCTCATACACAGAGGGGTCACATGTTCTCCAGTGGGCTTTATCTACTTTGTACTCCATACAAACTTCAGAATGATCAGTCATCTCAATCATTTAAGCAATTACTGAGCACAATTGCTGAATCGAGATAAGGCCTAAAAATGTAGGATGGAAAAGAAAAAAATAGAAGTTCCCCTCGGTCTCCATCTCAAAAAGAGAATTTTGTGAAAAAATAGTGATCATCATTTAATCCAAAAAAAGCTAAACTTTCATATTTTATATTTGTGACACATAACGTGACTAAAGTCTTTTTCTGTTTTAATGTTGATTTGTTTGAATGTTTGAAATTATACATTCATCAGTCAATTCAGTAAATTTGGGCTGTTTCTTTTAGTCCAGTCACTGAAAAGAGAAACAGGGTGGCACGGTGACTTGGTTGCTTCTCAGCATTAAAATCTTCGGTTTGAGTCCTCATTTGGGACTCATCATGAGTCTCCAGTTTTCTCCCACAGTCCAAAAATATGGAGGTCAGGTGAATTGGGTACTCTAAATGGTCCCAATTGTTGTGTAGGGGTAGGGGACTCACCATGACCCTTACCAGGATGAAGATAATGAATGAATGGATATTGTTTTCTAATGAAATGAACTCTTCAGATTTACATTTAAGAATTCAAAATTCATGTTGAAAATCACACAAAAGACGAAACTCCATTATATCCTGTTATAACTCAATGCATCTAAACACAAGCCCAACAAACATAGTCTCTGCTGAGTTGTGACACAGCTCACATGTCTGAGTGAAAGCCTAGGCGCTGTGCCACAGTGTAAACAGTGTGTGTAAAAATAATAATCGCACACTGTCACCTGACACAAAACAGATATGTTTTGGAGAGCAAACAGGAAACTATTGTCTGGCTTATTCTGGATCCTGCGAAGGCTCACGCAAGGCTGGTGATGCAAGTCCACACTGTGCAGGAGGGTCAAAACAAACCAGGAACACTGCACGCTGACCATGCAGGATCTTGTCCAGACTGATTTGGCTTCTGGGTTACGGCATGCAGCTAACTGTATAAGGCAATGTGAATAATACACAATTATTTTAAACAAAACCTCACGTGCCACAATTATTAGCACACCAATAAATTCTTTTTAGATGATCTAGGACCTGTCTATAAGTGTCTTAGTGTTTCACTGGGGTGTATATATATATATATATGAGGTGACACAGAGGTCAAATACCCCTGTGGCATAGACAAGAAAGTTAAAAAAGGAGAAAGTATTTTAACCTTCATAAGTCAGAGAATGGCTATTAAGAATGTCCTGAACATGCCCATACACTCCTGATCAGAATCTTAAGACCAGTTAAAAAATTGCAAGAATTTGCCTTTTGCACTATTGGATCTTAAGAAGGTTCTAAGTAGAGCTTCACAGTGCTAAAAGAAGAAGAGACAAAAAGTTTAAAGCAGCCAATTTTTTGAAAACTTCATTTTCACTCAAAAATGATTTTTTCAGCTGATCAAAAGTTTAAGATCATAGGCTTTAAAAGCCAAAACACCTGCATCAAGCTGCCTAAATGATTGTTTGAAGTGATCAACAAGAATGGTGGAGCTACTCATTACTGAGTCTTTTTTTGACACTTTGATGTCTGTTTTGAAGGGGTTTTCTGGTTTTTTTGAGTTATAGTCTTAAACTTTTGATCATCTGATGAACAGCCTATTTCAGTTAAATTGTTGTTTTCAATAAATTCCTGCTCAAAAGTTTTTGTCTCTTGCACCCATTTCTTCTTTTAGCATTGTGACGCTCTGCTTAGAACCTTCTTAAGATCCAATAGTGCAAAATGCAAATTCATGCCATTTTTTAACTGGTCTTAAGATTTTGATCAGGAGTGTATATACAGGTATGGTAATAAATAAGAAGGTCCACACAATCTGAACTAGCCAGGATGAGGACCCGAGCTTATTTTGCCCCCACAAAGAGGACAGTAAGATGGTAATAAATCCATAAGAGTCACACTTGGAGAGTGATATGCATATAGATAAATCATATACTGTATATATATATACTGTATATATGTATATGTACAGTATATATGACTTCTCATACATTGAGAGCCTCCCAATGGAATAACAGTGCCATTGATGCCAAAGGGGAACAGTGACTCTGGCAAGTGGTACAGAGCAATTAATGTGCTACAATGGACCAGTTAACTTCTATAACGAACACAAGAGCTTTCATGGCTAATGATACTGTGTTCTGAATGAATGCAGTCTTGAATATTGCATCGATGAGTTAAGTAAGTTAGTGAGTCATTGCTGAGTCATTAAATATTTCAAAAAGCAAATTTCATGGCACATATAACACAGCGAGTCCACTGGGTGAACATTACCAACTGTTAAACTGCACCAAGCACAAGATGAATCCGCCCACTCCTACTTTCTTTTATATAATAACCAGAGCAGCTCAGATGTTCTAACAGTAAAAGACAGGCATGTCTGTATATACACGCATGTGCTTTTTAGGCTTTTAACAATTTACACTGCCTGTAAGAGAGACTTCATAAAAACTGCAAGCACTCACTTTTTCCTGTGGGGTAAACCTTCACATGAAATCTTAGCTTATTAAAGGAATAGGTCACTAAAATCAATTTTCCTCCTTTGTGGTTGATCAAGAATGACATACAGTATTTGATGTTTGAAGGCCCTGGAGCTCTGTGGGTATAAAACTATTAACACAATCCTAACACACTGGCATGGTGGTTAGGGAGCTCATCTTATGACTGGAAGGTGGCCTGTTCGGTCGAGCAAGACACCTAACCCTCAACTGCTCCCCAGGTATTGTGGCTAGGGACCGCCCACTGTTTCAAGCATGTGTGTGCCCCCTAGTGTGTGTGTGTGTGCACACTTAATTGCATGGATGTACAAATTCCTCTGTGTGCAAGCACACTCGTCAATGATTGTGCACTTTCACATTATTACTCCTTCATAAGGCAGTGTAAACATCAATACTCACAAAAGCACATAAAGTGATATAGTGATGTTTTATTATGCTGTATGAGTTAATAATAATAATAATGCAAAATAATATAGTATGTTATACATCAGTACCAAAGAAACTAGTCCCAGCATGCTTTATGACTAACAAAGCTTCCTACTGAGCCATGCTACAAGGTGTCCCGTTTGCTTCTTTACCCAAACATTCATTAATAACTTTAATGCTAATAAAGATACTGTGATGAAAATTGAAAAAGACGTGATTACAGTGCAGGTAGACGGGTGTTCATTTCTGATTACTTATATTACATTACATTACATTACATTGCATTTAGCGGATGCTTTTATCCAAAGTGACTTACAATAGTGGGAAAGTACAGATGCGAAAAAATAATACTAGAGTTGTACTAGTATTTACTAGTACTAGTATACTAGAATTAACATTTGGATATCTGCGGCTGTCGGAGTGGAGGCCGGCGCCCATTGAGTTGTTTCTATTGGTTGCCTGCCACTGCAGTGAGACATTAAAGCCCTCAGTTATCCTCATAGGCACAGCACAGAACGTTGGGTATACAGCCTTATAGACAGTCTTATGTAGTCTTATAGTCTTGAATGTGTTATATTGTCTTATAGTCTTGAATGTGTTATATTGTCTTATAGACAGTCTTACATGGTCTTATATAGTCATATAGTGTTGAATGTGTTATATACTCTTATAGACAATCATACATAGTCTTATATGGTTTAATAGTGTTAAATGTTCTATATTGTCTTATAGACAGTTTTAAATGGTCTTATATAGTCTTATAATGTTGAATGTATTATATAGTCTTATAGACAGTCTTATATGGCCTTATAGTCTTGAATGTGTTATATTGTCTTATAGACATGACATTCATAAAAAGTGTTATTGTTCTATCCCTTTAAGTAAATACAGCAGAGCTAGGCTGCCCTTGCCTGGGTTGACATGCCCTCCCCCATTGACTGGTCAGATGGGCAAAACTAATCTGAAATGCAAACAACCAAACACTTCAGTGGGAAAAGGAATGATAAGCCTAATGGAACAGTTTAGATCTTTAGCCCTCCATCAGATCCTGGGATGACACCAGTAGGAAGGTTCATGTCAAAGGTTCTGTCCTGAAAGCTGACACACTCCTAGCACTCAGCATCTCTGGGATTTTCCCAGAAACAGTAATAGGATTGAGAGCCATTAGCTGAAAAGTGTGCCATTAAAGAGGCCAGATTCGAGTCTGGCCAGTGATACTATGCGCGTCTTCGAGTGAGCGCTCCAAAACAGCTGTCAATAAGACTTCTTAATACGGCTCAATAATAAGCATGCAGTGATACACTTAGGGCACAATATGACTCATATCTTCATAATAGCTTCATAATATGATAATCCCATGACACACTGATGCTTTCATATAACTGTGCAGAGCGAACAGTACAATTCTTATTTTTCGAGCATTAAAAATAAACCAATAATCGTGTTTTTGGCATGCTGAAAATCAAGTCAATAATGTCTCAGACAGATTATTTGAATCTGAGTCATGTCATAATTTAATTTTGCAATATTTAATCAGAAAATAGCAACACAATATTGATGCCTTAGTTATTAACACAGAAACTCAACACATTAAATCTTCACATGCTCTTTTTGCTTTAATTCTTTTCACATCACACATACATCCAGCATCTGATTTGCCTTTTTTTAATGCCAGGCCTTGCATCAGAGAAAGGCTGTGCTAAGAATAGCTCGCAAACGGCATCTTACATAACCCAGCCAGAATACATTCTGGAGAGGATGGCAAATCCTGCCCATAGTGAATTGGCCTTTTTTCACACCAAGCTTGGACCAGCTTAACCAATGTTAAACTACTTTAACTCAAATCTGCTCTCAGATCAGAATAACATCCACTCTGTGTATACACCAAAGACAGAGATGGACGTAGGCTCCAGTGAGACCAACAAGAGACACGAGCTAACCTCATAGCACCTGCTACGCGCTGTCCAATTCAGTTCTGCTCTACAAAGCATGTTTTTGTCAACGTGGTCCCTTTAAAAGAAGAAAACTGGTGCAAAATGAAAAATTAAAGCTCTTAGCCTAGTTTGACACAAGGAGCATACAATAGAAGCATTGCTGTAAGGATTTGATAGCATTCACTGACAAGAATGTCAGGATGATGGATGATCACCACCCACCTCATCACTATCTTATGTCATAAGTACTGGATGGAGCAGAGAACACAATTCTTGCTCCACAGCTCAATGCTGGGGGGCTTTATATCCCTCTAGCCCAGCCTAGCATTAGACTTGGTGCTAATATGTTCATGTTTAGTCCTATTCTATTGGCAGTACTTCTCTACAGGGATTAGACAAGCTGTGTGTGCATCTGTGTCAGCAATGGGTGCAACTTAAAGTAGCTGAATGCATTCATTAGAAGGGGTGTCCACAAACTTTTGGACAAACTGATTTATTAATTCATGGTAGTTACGGAACAATATGTTTCAGAACATATCTGTAGGAGCTTAACCTTCGAATGTGAGGGTATTTCAGATGCTCTGATGCAGTCAGACATGCAGTGCCCAGCCTCCCAATTATTAAATATTATTTACTCCCCCGACTTGGGGCCCTGGTAACTCACTTTTCCCACTTTTCACTCCACTACAATGCCCCTGTAGATATGCCTTGACTTTTTCACAAATTACACACACCTAAATAATTTTTTCCAAACTGTTATACAGGCACAAACTCAACAACAACAGTGTCAGAACAGTAAGACTCTCATAAATCTATATTTTAATTAAATCTGCTCTAAACTTAGATTAAAAAAATATATATTTTCAGATGTGCTGATATATTGTAAATAAACACTCTACACATTTATAGCCAAGACTTTTGAGCTCTGAACTGAATAAACAGAGGTGTTGGCTACACACTGCTCATTAGAGTTTTTAGAAATTGTATGTAGCTTAATTTCTAAAGCTCAACAAATGTGAGGTGACGTGTTTTACTCATTCAGTGGTTCCTAGATGTAATATTTATGAGATACCTGTTGTGAGGTGAGATGTCTTTGTTCATGTTCACATTCCAAGGCCATTATTTTACCAATGGTATCTCAGGAATTACCATGTCATTATCATATGAATGACAGATTGCATCATTTGGCAGCAAAAAATGCAAAGCTGTCTGAGTCACTCTGAAAAATGTCTCTGCTTATTTAAGCTCCTGTCAAAAATATGTATAAAAAGTATAAAAATGTATTTCGAGTCAAGCTACATGTATTTGAAGAGTAGACCTTTAAAGTTTCCAGGGTATGTTTTGTTTTGTTTCTAGGACAAAATCTTGCAGTTATATAAGAGTTTTTTTGCAGAAATCTGTTAATATGCCACTGGCGGCATATTATATTATATTTGGCTATTAGAATAATCAACATATTTATTTCAGAAGGAAACTGTAGTAGTATTTATCATTTGAAGTACTTAGAGTATCTTTGGAGTATTTTTTCTCTTTTTGGTTAAATTGTATCAATGCAAACTATGTGATTCTTTGGGAAGATCAATTAAATTTTATTGAGTGGTTCTATGGACATATTTTTTTAATTAAACCAGAGTTATTATTAGAGCATCAATCTAAGGTCATACTCACATTTTAAACATATAATGATGACTGACTGATATGTCTGCTGTATAGAAGGTTAACCAAATCTTGAACAATAAAAGAATATAAACAAATACTTGTTGACAGAAAAATATAAATACTCAGCTTCATTTCATTACATCATGTTGTTTACATATAAAAATAAATGCAACAGCAGTACTGATAATTACATTATTACTGGAAAAGATTAACCCCATATATACCAGGCCTATTACATTTTATGACAATTTAGTAATTAGTTATGATAAAGTGTGTAAAGCCAGACATACACTCTGCAGTTCTGGAAGTCTTGTTCTTTGGTGATAGCTCACACTACTACTACTAAGATTTATATGCTCACACTGTGTGAAAGTAGTTGGCATCGACTGACATGCTGTGACGTGATCACATTGTATGTGATATGCAGGCCCTTAGGCAAAGTTCTGTCTATGTACAAGCACTCAATTCAGCAGAATGTGGAGCACTGTATATCAAACATTGAGAAAATGCATTAACTTGTGCCATGAAATTCCAAACAAAGGTGCCATACATGGACTCAGAGCTGGCTGGTAAGACCTGGACAATATGATTTGTCCATTTTGTATTTTGTAACTTGAGTGAGCGAAAGTGTACAATCACTGACAAATGTGATTGTACACAAGGAAATCTGACCTCCATCCATGCAGTGAAACACACACTAGTGAACACAAGCCTAAGGAGCAGTTGGGGGTTAGGTGCCTGCCTTACTCAAGCTTCTGTCATGTCCAGCTAGGAGATCAAGCTAATGACCTTCTGGTCACCAGGTCACGACTGCCAGTGGTATCAGGCCCTGCCAGGGGATTGAACTAGCGACCTTCCGGTTACAAGACTGGGTCCCTAACCGCATGGCCAAGGCTGCCAGGGGTATAACATCCTGCCAGAGAATTAAACCAGCAACCTTCCGGTCACAAGCCTGGGTCCCTAACCACCAGGCCATGGCTGCCAGGGGTGTCAAACGTTTTCAACCTGCTCTGTGTGATTTTTTCAGTTGGCAAGTGAAAGTCTTTAGTCCAGACAATGCATTGCTTTGCCATCACTGTTTATTGTTGACACTCACTGAAGATGTGCAGTGAATTTCAAGAAAACATGTTGTGAGACTGAGAATCAGATTGAGAGACTGCTTAGTCTGCTAGACAAGTGACCAACATTTCTGACACAGTTAATTGGTAGTTAATTGGGCATCGTTTCCCCTCTCACAATGCATGTCAAACATTAGCCAATTGAGCTAAAATTCAGCCTGATCCTGACATTCAGTCACCTATGACTGGCTTAAAAAGAGGCTAGAATTGCACGATGCATGCTTGGCTTTGCAGAAGTTTGGTCCACTGGCTGGTCATTTAAGACGTAAAAAAGCAGAAACAGACTCTTTCTTGTCTTTGATGTTATTAAACGAAGGTCTTTCTAAAGCCATGCCTTTGCTGTACTTGTCCAGTGCAGCATTCACTCAGTGTGAGTGCTCTCGGTAACGCGGGCGAGGGGAGCAGGTATTTATTGTGCTTCCGACTCCCTCATCTCCCGGCTCTACTCTCTGTGTCTCGGCCTGCTCACAGCAATGGCAGATGGTCAGGAGGAACTGGCCGGGGTAGAGGAGCTGCAGTGGAGGTGCGGGGGCGGCCCATAACTTGGCATCAGGAAAGAAGCCCAATAGCCGCCTCTCTTCCACAATCTCACATGTTTACAGAGCCCAGTCACACCAGAGGGAGAGAGAGAAAGAGAGAGAGAGAGAGAGAGACTTATGCACAATGAGAGAAATAAACCATAGCCATAGATTATGTGTGTGTGCTAACATAAAACTCTCAAATGTCACTTTTGCACACTGGGATGTGGATTTCATTTTTGCAATTCAGTAGCAGCAGGTAGTATCTACAGTAGCTTCTACTTGTTAAAACTCAAAAATGAAATTATACAGAAAAAGAAGACTCACACACCTCCAACCTCACTTCAGTCTTACAATTTAAGTAACTTATTAAACCACATCAGTCTACCCAGGGATTATGGGCATACCAAGCCCCCCTGGCACAGTTAATGCATGCATAATGACACCAGTCCCATTTAGAATTTATATAAATCAACATGCTATATTCACACTCTACAACAGTAAATATAAATGGCCTCCACTGGTGACTAAGGCCATACTGAGCCCCACTGGCACAGGTAATGCTTGCGCAGTGTTACCAGTTTAATGCAGATGCTTCACAGTATATCAACAACTGCAGAGACTACAAACACACTCCACATCAATAACAGTCAGTTCACATCAGCTTTCCCGGTGACTAAGGCTGTACCTAGCCCCACTGGCACTGCTAATGCATGTTCAATGTCACCAGTTATACATTATTGTACTGCAATTCAGTCTGGCAATAACTGAGAAATGGGGTAAATACCACATTGCAACTGCACTAAGCATACATGGGCATGGAGTCTTGGGCAGCCCTGTCCATGGCACCTGGGAAGCAGTTCGGGGTTAGGTGCTTTGCTCAAGGACACTTCAGTTGTGTTCAGGGGATAAACACTGGTGTCTTCCATGTCACAAGGCTGATTCCTTAACCACATGCCCTAAGTAAGTCTTACCCTATTAATATAAGTTCAGAATTGTCTAATGACCTTATGACACAAAATATGATACAGTCCTAACTTAAACTGAAGTATTCACATGACTCAAAGACTCTCCACTTGCCCAACAGTTTCTCATGTCATTCACAAACAAAACAAAGCTGTGCTCATAAAGCCGGCTCTCAAACACAAGTCTGATGTCACAGATCATGGGAAAATGCCTTTGAGGTCAAAATCACCCTCAATTAATATGAACTTCTGAGGGATGAGAGACACTTAAAGATGCCACCCTCTCTGTAAAGTGAAAGTGAGGCCACTCCAGTACAGTTAGTGGAGAGACACTCTTTGAGTGACTCACCACTTTCCCACAATGCTCTCTGGGCTGGGCAGCTCACTTCTATTTGTGTCATGTTCAACAGTGAGGAAATAGAAGACAAACTGTTCACTGTGTTTGCGTGCATGTGTAACAATGAGTCTCAATGGAGCCTGAAATATTCCTGTAGCATAAAGCGGAGTGTGGTGGGTCTCCAGTGGGAAGGGTGGGGTTACAACTGCAGGAAAGAGAAACACAGAGAGAAAGACAGACAGGGAGAGAGGGTGTGGGAATCAGACCAGAAGAACAGTGACACTGCCCCTTTTTGATCTGTTGACTCTATCATAATGGAACAAAATGGACACAACGCCAGCCATATAACTACTGCATTAAATCCATCTCTAAAAGTGGTCAAAAGTAGCACATTTTCAGGGACCATTGTTAGCATTTCTTGCCCACTAAGCTGGCAGATAATAAATACACTATATGTCCAAATGTTGTGAGCACCCCTTCTAATGCATTCAGCTACTTCAAGTGGCACTCATTGTTGACACATATGTACACACAGCTTGTCTTGTCCCTGTTGAGAAGTACTGCCATTGGAATAGGACTCTGGAGCAGATACACATGAACCCATTGGCATCATGCCTGGTGCCAGGCGTGAGAGCAGTGGAACTGTGTTCCTTCCAATACTTTTGGGAACAGTTGGGGATGAGGTGGTGGTGCCCGATGCCCTTGTCGTTGAAGTCCTCACAGAAATATTTCAAAATCTATTAAATTGTCTTCCATGGAAATAATAATTGAGCAGATGTTCAAATTCCTTTGTCAATACTGTGTACATGCCAGTCTCGTTAAACAGCATGTCCAATTGTGTTCCAACTGTCTTATTAGAACTGCTACTGAATGTCATTATGGGCAATTAATGCAGTCTCAGGTGTTCTGTAAAGGAAAAGTCTAACCTTACTGATTAATGGTCACATTCCATTTCCGGGTAAATGACACAAACTTGCATACAGAGACACATTCCATGCTAATTAGAGGTGGGTAATCCAGGTCCAGAAAGTAAAAATCCACCCCAGGATTTTGTTTCAACTGCCTTGTTGGTTTTGCAGCAGAGCCACACATGAAGTTGGAGCAAAATCCTGGGATGGATTTTTACTTTCTGGACCTGGATTACCCACCTCTAATGAAAAATGTATTAGCTTTAATGAGTCAATTCCAAGACTGCACGGCAAAGTGTTGTTTCATATGAAGGCAGATATGTTATCATTTAAGCATTTTCTTTCTAGACTTCTGCAGATTTGCACCCAAAATGTCTTCATGGTACAGCTGACAACCTTGACGACCGCTGTGCTCTACCGAACGCTGAGAGCAGTCTGGGTAGATTGTTTTTCCAAGTCTACCATTAGTGTTGTGTCAATAGTTGTTTTCATTAACAAGTATCACCTTGGTGATCATTTAATGAAGTCACTAGAAGTTTATCATTTATTGACTGATTAGGGCCAATGTATATCCAGGGTATCTATGTCAGGGGTCTCAAAAACTCTCACGTTTTGACAGATTTATGCAAATGTGAGGTTCAATCATTCAAGGTAGATTAGTTGACTTAAAGTTCAATTTAAACTGATATTTAGCCATCCATCCATTCATTATCTTCTGCTTAATCCCGATCAGGGTCGCGGTTAGCCTATCCAGACTATTCTAGCCAAGCCCAGGGCACCAATCCATAGTTAAGTGAATGCATACACACCCACAGACAATTTAGAGCACCCAATTCACCTGACCTCCATGTTTTTGGACTGTGGGAGGAATCCAGAGACCCGGGGAGAACCCAGATGGGGACTTGAACCCAAGGCTTCAGTGCTAAGAGGCAAGCATGCTAACCACAAGCCATCGTGCCACCCCAATTGATATTTAGATTTTTATAAAATATCAATTAATTCAGTTGTTCTTCACTGAGGGTGGAACAGTGGCATGATGGTTAGTAAGTTTGCCTCTCAGTGTAGGGTCTTGGGTTTGACTGCCCATTTGGGTGGAGTTTCTCCCCATGTCTGCATGGTTACCTTCCACAGTCCTGAGATGAGGTGAATTGGTTACTATAAATTGTTCTGGTGGGTGTGCCCAGTGACAGACTGGTGTCATGTCCTGGGTTTGGCTTAGATACTGTAATGTCCTGCCCTGTCAATGGATGGATGGTTTTGTATTGATAATAACATTGTATAATAATAACATTGTATAAGTCTAAATCCACATTTTTGATGCCCTAAATACAACATAATCTAAGAATAAATGTGGACAGAAAATGAACAGAGAAATAAGATCTGCATATAAAAGCCGTCAGTGGTGAAACCCTTACCAGTCAGTCATTTTGGCAGTTTCCTTCCACTCTTCCAGTGAGTTAACTGTTAGTAGAGTTTTCTGCTACAGCAGCATTAATGAGAGGCTGAAAGTGGACGTGTGTGTGCAGAAGTGAATGGACAGACGTGAAGGTAGTGTTACAATCTGTCCTGGTACGCTCTGCGTTATGTGCTGGATTGAGTATTGCTGCCTGTAGGGCAGTTAAAGATTACTGATATGAGTCACACCACTGACAACAGTACCCCCGCCACCCAACCACCGCCACCCCCCACCTCCTCTGTACATTACTGACTGAACTCACATGAATCCTGTTACTATGGAGACTACCAGCCCTACTGAACCGAAGGAGAGTGTGTGTGTGAGAGAGAGCATTTTATACACTGAACAGCCATAACATTAACACCACCTCCTTGTATCTATATTCGTTGTCCAGTTTAGCTCCACTGACCATTGTACAGACTCTAGTACATCTGTTCTTGTATGATCTTCTATGATCAGGACCCCCCACAGAGCAGGTATTGTTTGGGTGGTGGTTTGTTCTCAGTGACACTGATGCGGTGGTGGTGTGTTAGTGTGTGTTAGAGTGGATCAAACACATGCAGAGCTGCTGATACTTTTTAACAACTCAGTGTCACTGCTGGAGTGAAAATAGTGCATCAACCAGCCAACAGCATCAGGACCAGAGGACCAACACAAA
Organism: Crenuchus spilurus; assembly: GCA_036984385.1. Classification (NCBI taxonomy): domain Eukaryota; kingdom Metazoa; phylum Chordata; class Actinopteri; order Characiformes; family Crenuchidae; genus Crenuchus; species Crenuchus spilurus. Next base: position 26,185 of record BRDA01082299.1, on the reverse strand, counting down.
CTGTGCTGAGCTGCAGTCTCTGACTTTACATCTACAAGGTGGACCAAGGTGGATACAAAACAATGGAAAAAGAGTTAATGAAAGACAAAGAAAGAAAGAGAGAAAAAGAGAAAGAGAGAGAGAGAGAGAGAGAGAGAGAGGTGTAAATACAATAGCAATGGATCAGAAATGTGATAGCGGGTGTGAGGACTCTGAGTCTATAAGAAAAGAGGCAGAGGTGTCAATTTCCTCCGAGAGACAAATGCATTGAGTGACATGTCATTCTCAGAGAAGTCACAGCTGTTATCCACTGTGTCATCGCCTCCACACCGAAACCCAGCTTCAAGGAAAATCTGAATCTCCTCTGGCCTTCACGAGGGCACTCAAATGAAAGACGATATAAGGAAACATAGCTGATAGAAGTGATTTATGATGAGGGGAGATGAAGGATGAAAAGCAGAGCAGAGAAATGAGAGCTCGCTTGTTACAGACAAACAAATTCTAATCAATGACCAGCAGAGAGAAAGACAACAGTGATGAAGACAGAGCTAGAGAGGATGAAAAAAATAGGCAATCTGATTTTAAAGCCATTTTCCTGCAGTGAAAGTCAGTGTTTTTCAATCAAACATCCATCTACCAAATCTGCAGCATTCAACTAATAATGGCATGTTTCTCTGCTTAAACACACTTCACTTTCACAGAAAAGGATGCAGGGATGTGAAGGAAATTCAATTCATTGGTTAATCATGGGGATTTATTATTTTATGCGCAACCTTAAACCTAAGCTGACTGAAAGTGAAAGTGTGTTGTGGACTCTTTTATCTGAAAGCAATAACACAGAGAAACGTCTACTTAGATAATATGATGCCACATGCTGCTTAAAGCAAAAGCCAAGCTGCCTGGACAAAAATTAGCACCTTGCTTGTTTAAGGTGGTAGTACCTTCAGGTTCCTGCAGATGGCGCTGCATGAGGATGATCAGGCTATAAATACCCGGGAGATGTGTGACGATTGAGAAGAGGTGGTACAATGCAGCGAATGTCTCATTCAATGTGTGGAAAATGGATCACAAAGCAGATGTTAATGATAAAGGAGTGATTGTAGCTGAAGTAGCTGAATTTGAAGATGTATAGAAGTGTACGATCAAGCGGATCTATCAGCGGTGGTAGAAATCCCAGGAAATTCTCCTCAGAACTGTGGCTGAAAGATGAATCTGATGGACAGCGACTTTCATGGGTTGAAATTCACTTCACATTCAAGCAAGAATTGTCAACGCAGGTGCTTTACAACCAATTTCTTAAGGTGAGGCAGCAAGAGGCCTTCAGCCTTGTGTGCTGTCGACTGAGGAGGATCTGATCTTGGTCTTATCTCAGTCCCGCCCACTCCCAGCCTCAATCCTGAGTCAGACTTGACTACTAAACTAGGTCTTGACTTGGATTCAATGTGTCCCATGTTTGGCCTTGACTTGTACTTGACTCTAGTAGTCTTTAACACTAACCACAACGCCTGCTCATGATCTTTTCCTTTTATCCATCACACAAAAATATTAAGTTGCAAGTGTGATGTGACTGGCTTAAGAAAAGAACACAAAACCTGCTGAGTCCAAACACACTTATAATAGAAACTTCAGCACCTGCCCAATGGCTTCTATGATAAAAGTGTTTCCAGGGGTTTCATCATCTCCACACTGGCTCCTATTATAACTGTGGTTTGAGTTTTTGTGTCCTTCTATAAGTGTTAAGACACTAACAGTAATTAGTCCATAGTAATTGATTAGAGATTAGAACAACTCTTCTTTTAGCATTCCTCAGAGCTGGTGTTTGGGGTTAACCCATAGCCACATGAAACAGCTGTTCCTTGGGCACTTACTAACACCACATATTGTCCTATGGATGGTGGCATTAAGCTTAGAGGTTTTGCATCATGAGGGTGTGTGTGCAGTGGCAGTCTCTCTGGAGGATGCTCAATGTTCTAGGGAAAGGCACCAGCATCTAATGTAACACTGGGAGAAGCTGTGGCTCAGTACTTTCAGCCAGCCTCTGGCCCAGATCCCTAAATGACGATTAACACTGCTAATAGCCCTGCATGCCCTCATTAAGACTCCAACACTAATGAAGGAAAGTCCCAGAACACAATGAGACTAGAGCATGGACGAGAGCGGTGTGCAAGCTAACCTCACTCATTAAAGCTGCTGAAGAGCGAGCTATCTGCTACTCAGAATCAGTGAGTCAGAGCCAACGCTGATAGTGATAGGGCACATTAAACAGCTCCAAATGGCAAGTTACTCCATGGAGAAAAACAAATTGTGGAAATGACTGGAATCTGTTTTCACCTACCTTACACAAATGCCTCCCACAATGGACACTTACTGTTCTACTGGAGTTACAGACGGAGGTTCTTCTCATATGATAAAGAAACACAATATATGTGACCCCGCCAGGGAAAACCAGGCCAAAGTCACTGGGCAACTTATTGAGATATCGTGTCAATATCGTGTCACTCACATTAGCGACAAAACTTAGCCACTCAGTATTATTGCTGTAAATGAAAGATAACAGTCTCAGATATCTATCAGAGTACATATTTTGATCAAAAACAAAACTTGAATTCACAAAAAAGTTGTTTTGAAAAAAAAAAAAAAAAAAAAACTAATTTTGAAAAAAAGAATGACTTTGACCTGGTTTTCACTGGCAGGGTCACATATTCTTGTACCTAATCGGAGTCATCATCAGTGGCACATGGGGCACCACTGTCATGCCGTTGAGAGGCACTTAATGTACAAGAAGCACATTCTCAGTACCTTCACTACAGCCACTCTAGAACATCTCACAAAGGTAGCAGTTTCTGAGATGCCACCACCCTTCACCTGGTACCCTATTATCATGCTTTTTTTAGACATCAGTGACATCACAACCTTTGCACACTATGATGGTTTTATACTCTGCTACAACTGACCAGTGTGCTTACTTATTTATACATGCAGTAAACTCTGCCACATGGCATCTATGATGCCCCGGGCCGAATTCATTCCAAACCAGGGCTGGTTATAATATTCTGATATGGCTGTGTGTATCTTAGACACTATTTAGATGGTGAATTAACATGTTATTCATATCTGAATCTAGATTTGCATACATGGTGTGACAAAAAGAAAATACATATTTTACAAAAATGTTTGGACAAATGTAGCACATGTATGCAATGTATGCAAATGTAACAAATGTTTGGACACTCACTGTCATTGTTTTACTGTGATTTTGTACACTGAAGAAATATTCAGCTTAGCTCTAGACTTTGTATCCTTCCCTTGTTTATACTCTCACAAATATTGAGACTACTTTAAACACAATTTTATACTAAAATTAAGGTTAAGGCCTGTTTTTCGGCCAAGAACACCAAAATATCCCCTTTGTTCTGGCATGAGACTTGACCGCTGAGTGCAGTGTGCCAGAATACCAAAATGTTGTGGTTACAGCACATGGACGTTTGGTTGTCCTGAATTGTCACCTACATGAAGTTCACAAGTTCTTAGGTTAAAACTCCACAAATAATACTTAATATAACAATTTTAATCATGTAGACTACAATAAAAACAGCTCTTTCAATGTGAAAACAGAATCATTAAAATTTTGATATAAAAAATCAGTAAGTCAGCAATCAGCAGCCCAAATCTGACCACCTTGACTGTGGTCCTGGATGTGTTTATACCTGGCTTTTCATGCATACATGTATCTCAAACTGTGTTGGCATGCATAAGTGTGAGCAAAATTGTGTACATGCTGCACATACATTCATAACAATTTCTGACATGAAGACGTTTGGAAACATTTAATTTAATTTAAAAGTCAATCTCTCATACAATACCAAACACACCTTCTCATTTTATTCATTTTTTTCCTACATTGTAAATGAATACTGAAGTCATCCAGACTATAATGGAACTCATAATGAATCATGTAGTAAACTTAAAAGTGTTAAACAAACCAAAATATGTTTTAGATTTTAGATTCTTCAAAGTCGACACACAACTGATGTCTCAAACACATTAAAAGGCAAGAAATGCAAGTCATGAACTCTTGACAAGACACAGCTGTTAACTGAAAGCCATTCCAGGTGACTACCTCATAAAGCTGACTGAGAAAATGCCAAGAAAGCTGCATCTAAGTAAGAGGTGCCTACTGTGAAGAATGTAAAATATAAACATATTCAGGTTTGTTTAACACTTGTTTGTTTACTAAATAATTACATATGTGTTTATTCATAGTTTAGATGACTTTAGTATTAATCTACAATGCAGAACATTTTTACATAATGAAAAACCACTGAATGTCCAAACATTCTGAAAATTCAAATTATTAGAATATTTAATTTCCAGTTTGAGTAAATTAATATTACTCGTTAATACTGATATTTATATTATAACAGTATCAACATTCAAACAAAAAGAGGCTTGAAATATGTCATTTTACCTGTAATGAATATAAAATATGATACATTATGAACACAAATGAACTTTAATGACTTTGCAGATGCACTAGTAACTGATGTATAACCTTAATATGTTATTTCTCACAATATTTCTGATTTTTCTTGTATATCTAAGGACCATAGCCAAGAACATATATCACAAAAAAAAGACGTAATGACTATTTGGGGGGACAAAACCTCCCCATTCATGGGCTGTAATACACTTGTCTAATCTTCTCTAATCATGCTGTGCTGTAAATATAAGCTATGTAAGAGGCCTTGGAGGAACATACATTTGCATTTGGTTGAGATGGCAATCAAGTTCTTCTTGATCCTGACCTTGACTCAATACAGCCTTTATTACTCTCATAAAAATGTGAATGAATGGGATGTTCTGAGCCTGAGCTTACCCTGCACGCAGAATTTGAGCTCCTTGGCATCAGTGACAGTGCTGGCAGGCATCCTCTCTGGTACTTTCTTGCTCATGCGGTTGTAATTGCGTCTCTTTTTGGTCTCACCCCACAGGTTGGAGCCACCATGCATGCTGGGGATATTAAGCACAGCGATGCCCTCCAGAGACGTGCTGCTGAGGTCCAGGATGATGCCGTCACACTGAGAAAAAACATGAACATCACTTTTTTTCAATGTGCTACACTTCCTGAGCAATAAAAGTCATTATTTTGGGTCTGAAAAGAATGATTTTCATTGAGAATTGGGAAAATATAGAGCATCTGAAAAAAAATAGATGGAAAGTTTTGAGAATTAATTAATAATAACATCACTTTGTCAGAGGATTAGTGTAGTGTGTCTTAATTACACATTCCTCAGCAATATCCTTTCACTGCTACACTAAATTATTTAATGCTGCTGCTGTCCTCAATTCAGGTTTGTTCATTAGCTTTAGTTTTTTAGGAGTCTTTCCTTCACAAAGGAAGATGCAGAGAGAAACGACTGCTGAGCAGGGATTGGTCAAAAGTTCCCTGGATGAGAGGGGTGTCAATCATCATTTTGTAAATGGTCAATTATCCATGTCCAATATCCAATATCCTCTGACATGCTGGGGCCTGAGAGAGCAAACTGTCTGCTGACTCAGGTGTCTGTTAGCTGATGCATCAGAGCTGGGGATACTGCGCTTTCCTCTGAGTGCATTGTCAGCCAGCGACAATGTATTGGCAGCAGTTGGAAAAGAGGCGGTGTTTGACTTCACATGCATTAGAGGAGGCACTTGTAGAGTCATGGACATTACAAGTGATTGGGAGAGTCTTAGATGGGTGGGTTGTTTGGCTACTACATGTTTAAAAGTTAAAAAGTGTCAAATCAGAATTAAAATACACATTCCAGACTTTACTTTTAGAGTATTCGCTATCACAATGTTGAAATTATAGCACTTTTTATAGTCTTCCTTTTTTCATGGCACCATAATGTTTGGGACATTTGGCTTCAGAGGTGATTATGAATACTCAGGTGTTTCCTAGGAGGTATAAGATACATTGACTGGTTTCTAAGCTATGAAACACTTTTGGACTCTGTAGTTGCCATTGTTCAACATTAAAAGAAGAGCTGTCCAAGATCCAAAACATACCATCTGTGAAACATGGTGGTGGGAGTGTCATGGCTTGTGCATGTATGGCTGAAACAGATACTGACACAATGATGATGTATCTTCTAAAAGCAGTATCACAATAAATTCTGAAGTCTATAGTAACATCTTATCTGCTCAATTTTTCTTTAAATGTCTCCAAACTCAATGGGCAGCACAAAATTTAAAGTTCTTGAATAGCCAAGCCAGTCACTGAAATGATGACTGTGTGAAAAAGAAAGTGTTGACATTTCACCATAGTGAAACTAAAATGTATCCAAATAGCTTTAATGTGCATGCACAAAGCGTGACAATTAGAATGACCATTAAGCTTAAAATGGTGTAATAAAAGTAAGGCAGAGAAGCAGAGATTAGAAATTTTACCACCCTTGTTCGTAACAAGCACCAATGGGAACATCAACATCTACAGAAGTTGAGAAAGAAACATGCAGAATTTCAATAACAAAGGTTTTTGAGCAAGCGTATCGAGAGAAGCTCTCCCAGTCTATCCAAAATTACCTCGACTAAAAATGCCTCAGTAGAGAATCTAAAAATAAGAACGCCTGACAGTACTGTATGATGTCAATGACCACCCCGATTCAAACTCAGAGTGTCAGTAGAGGAAAAGTACACAAACTTAAAAAGGCTGAAAGCTGACACATTTACGACATAATGAGATGCTTCAGTGTGCATGAGAACCCACACAGTGCAGCAAAAAAAAGAACACAAGCTCTGTCTGGAGAATGCTCTTCTCCTCGTGGCTTCACTTTATGGCTTTCACAGAACATTCACACTCATTTAAAGAGAGTTCTGGTGATCACGAAGTGCTGGGTGCCTCACCATGAATATGAAAAACCATTTTCTACCACCTGAATGGCTCCTTAGGGTGCTTTACATCCTGAAGAACCATAACGTCACAGCAATCTTAACAATAATGCCAGCGAGCTGTGGCAGCGCTAAATTGCCTCGCATTCATAACCACCACAGAAACAAGATTAAATGTCAGAAGACTACAGCCTGTAATATCTCCCTCCTTCCACTGTAATCTGTTCCAGTCATTTTTGAATTACTCCGTGTCCTCAAGTTGCTATGAAGAGACGAAATGATATGAAAGTTCATACTTTTGGGTTATGGTTTAGGAAACCAGCTCTTCAAAGCATTTTATGTTGAATGTCTGTATCGGTTTAGCTGAACTGAACTTGATTATGACCATTTTATTTGTCCAAAGGTTTGTGGATACACCTTGTAAGGAATGCATTAAGCTACTTTAAGTAGCTGAAACAGACGTACAAATGCACACACACAGCTTGTATAGTCCCTGTCGAGAAGTACAGTCAAAGAATAGGACTAAACATGGCACTATTGGCACCATGCCTAAAGCCAGACATGAGCTAGAGGGGTATAATGCCCCCATCATTGATCTGTGGAGCAGTGGAAGTAAAATGATGGTGATGGGATGAGGGGGGTGGTGATCATCCAGCATCCTGATCTCACTAAGTTCCTCCAACAGAAGGATAAACTATTTTAATGTTTGATTTAGGATGAAATAATGAACAAGCAGGCATCCCAATACTATACACTACTACACTATACTTTTAGTGCATGTAACACAAACAATATAATCCATATCATATGGTGAACATATACACATCCATCAACTCTATCAATAGATAGGGACCAGATATGCATCACTGTGGACAAGATATGCCAATACTGTACTGGCATGGCATTGAATGTGTCAGATGCAGTAGTGTTGGGTGAGTTGGGTCACAGTTAGGTTAAGAATAATTCACCAACCAAAATATTCAGTCAACAGTTTGGAACAATGAAGAAACTGACCACTAATGAAGGGCCTAAAGTATGACTAACGCATGACTAATTGTGCATGAAATAAACAGGAGCTATAGTCTGTAATTGTACACCTACAAGGCCTATCAGCAAGGTAGCTGTGACTAATGATGTGGCCAAGTGTACATTCACAGTGTGGAATAGATATGAGTACTCAAGAATAGTAAACATACTACAACATGATGAGGTTATGATGATGTAATCTACACTGAACAACACCGGCAGCTTGAATGTACAAGAATGAAATGTGTCCGGTGGTAGTGTTACATACACGATTCTTGATATAACAATTATATAACTTATATGTTATAAACACTGCCCATCAAAAGTTTGGGGACAATTTTCCAGAATAACATGTTTATTTCTGAAGAAAGACTCCACATAAAATCCACAAATGCTGCTGCTCCAGATACTCAATCTTCTATGGAAGAAGTGTGAGGTAAGATTTGTGCTACTCTATCGTATCTACTATATTTCTTCATCCTATGATGCAAAATATGTGCTAAACTGATGGAAACAGCTATACTAAAGCCTGTAAACTCATCCAAATGTATGATCTTATAAACAACATATCAATAAGAAGAAATATTTAATGTATTATCTTTATGATTATTTGTGTATATAGTATTTATAGTATTATAATGTTATATGCTGTTCTTGGAGACCAAAACATATTTGCTGCCAAGACAAACGGCCTGAAACCATTTTCATGACTTTTGACAAAAGACTTCTGCGCAGAACTGTATGACTAATATAATGAAGTGATACAGGGAGGTCCCTTGCTGGTAATAATATCCTGTTCCATTCATCATTGCAGTCGATTACCATGATGAATTTAGGTCAGCTCTTTGGTTCAGGTGCTGAGAGTCTAGTCTAAATTAACAAAACTTCACAGACTGTGTGCTCTGGGCCATTCACACTGGTGTGTTGTTTCCACACAACTCAGATACCTGACACAGCAGAAGGAGCACAAAGTCTGCTGCAGCTGTGAACAACCTGCTGCTTTCATGAAGCACAGATTAATATCACAGTACTGCAGGGATTTTTGCTTGGTAGTTGTTACAAAAGTGTTACCAATTGGTTCATATGATGATGCTATGTTGTTGTTATGGTATCCCGCCTGGTTGCTATGGTGCTGTTAAGTGATTGCTAAGTGGTTGCTATGGTGTTGCAAAGTGGTTGCTAGGTGGTTACTATGGTCTTGAGAGGTAGTTGACATGGTATTCCAGGTGACCCTTATAGTGTTGGTAAATTGAAGCCTGGTGGTTCCTAAGTGGATGCTATGATATGCTAGTTGGTTGCTATGGTGTTGCTAATTGGATGCTCAGTGGTTGCTATGATGTTGCAAAGTAGTTGTTTAAGTTTAAGTTGTTGGTAAGTGGTTGCTAGGTGATTGCAAGGTAATTGCTGTGATGCTGCAAATATTTGTTTGTGGTGTTGGTACGTGATTGTTATGTGGTTGCCAAGGTATCATGTGTGGTTGCTATGGTGTTGCTATGTGGTTGCTAGCTGAAAACTTGCAACCCGCTAGCAACATCCTGCTGCCATTACGCATCACAGTTTCTGTCTTTAGAAACACCTTGGCATTGGCGACATTCCCAGGAATGGCAGTTAAAGACTGTCTGGTATCATAGCTCTTCAGTTAATGAAATCTCATATTTCACCATTCTGAGTTTCTGAAGAAAACAGATTCTGGACTCTGTGGGTTCACAGCCAAAACATACTTAATGTGATCGTTGGACTTTATCTAACAGTAAGGTGCATAAACTCACCTCCACTTCAATGCACTCATTTAGCTTCTTACAAGTGGCTGAGATGGTCTCTGTGGTGCCAAATTCAAAGTACCAGAGTTTGTTTTTCATCCTGGGGGAAGAAATAGAAGAAAGAGGCACATGATGAGAGTCAAATCTCACGGTAAAAAAGGTCAGCCTAGCTTAAAAAATAGCACTCCTTGACGTTTAGCCAAAACAAGTTAGTCAAATGTTCTCCCAACTAGTTAGGTAAATATTAATAAACATTTTTATCCAATTTCCACACCAGGACTAGGATGTTAGTCTTTTCATCATACAATGACATACTTTCCTCCTCTTGGGCTCCCAGTTTTGCGGTTTGACAGTCAGCTGGTGCTTGGTGATCATACTTCAAACCTGGTGATGCTACAGCTGTCTAACTGGGAGCCCATGCTGGGGGAAGTCTAGTGGTGCTATGTGAAAGTCACAGATAGTGACAACACTGATTAAAAGTATATTTTAGAACATTTACCAATGCAGAACTACTTTAAAGACTTAGGAAAACTGTTGACCAAACTAAAAAGTTTGAGCTGTATGAACTCATAGCTGAAATAAGATGAATTAACTCAAAATGTAGTACAGGAAGTTGCATTCATATTCTAAATTGTCCTTTTCTACAGTGCATAAATTGTGTAATATCAACAAAGCACACAGTAAATAAAAATGACTGACAAGCTTTCAGGAACTGTGCTTAACTCAGGGATATGATATGTTTAAAATTCTATACAATCCTTCATCAAAAATGCCTGTGGTTAACTTTGTAACTTTGATGGAGCAAAATAGTTGCTCTTTTGTCCAATTATAGATTTTCTGTAAGCAGTAAATTTCAATTAATTATGCACTATGGTGGACATCATGAATACGTTGTTTTTTACATAGTCAGCATATTGCATGTTGTAATATTACACTGTATTTATTCTACAACATTACAAGTTTGATTGCACTTATGTATTTGAATGCTAAAGTACATACTGTCCACTGGAGTGGACACATGAATAACAAAACATTTGCATTAAAAAAGTCAATGGTTTGACTTATATATTTTTTTTAAATATTTCATAATTCATGCATGAAAAGGTTAAAAACATTGATTTATACAGTCTAAACATATAAACAGGTATTTGAAGAGAGAGAGAGAGAGAGAGAGAGAGAGAGAGAGAGAGAGAGAACCTGCAACTTTAATTCATGGAAATGTGTCACAGTGTTCAGTTTTCAGGGCTCAGAATAGCATAACGAGAACTTACTATTCAAGTTCAGCTCAGTGTCTGAATCACAATGCTGTCTTCTCTCAATCATACTAAACAAAAGCAAATCTAGCGTCTCTGAAAATGCAGCTGCTCTGTCATTGGAACAACAAACAAGTTTGTGTTGACACACCCGTATGCTAATGCTGGTGTGACAACAAACACTATGGAAGGAACACTGCCTTGGGTTGTCAACAGATCAAACAGGTTCCTCCTACTGACACACAACAGACTAAATGCAAGTAGAGAAGTTCATGCTCATTTAAAGCCTGGAGGGCAAATATCCACCACTCTTAAGCACAAAGCCTCCTTAATGGCTCTTGGCCTGGATGTACTATTTTAGGAAATGGGCAAAGTACTTAAGTACAATGTTTCTGCAAACTTCCCTATTTCATTTCTACTGCTAAGAGCTGAGCAGAAGATATTTAACGTTTGATGACCTGCTCCAAATGAGGCCATATCTAACCAATGCTGCCTTTACATTTTAGTCATTACATTACACGAGCCTTTCTATGAATCACATCCAAGTCCCTCTCTCAGGTATCCAATTTTAATCTCTCTCATCCCAGAAGATATAGGTACTTCTGCCAAGAGAACTTTGAGCCTGATCATTCCCCACCCTCTGCCCTTCTTTTGGCCTGCTGAAATATTGATGTGCTACACGGAAAGCTCAGGCAGACAGGTGTGAGAGAACATGAGTGGCAGTGAACACGGCTTCAGCTACTGCAAAGAAACCAGAGCCCTGGACAGCAACCTGAGAGTGATATCAAACTTGGGCTCCGAGGGCCCTTGAAAAGGAACAAGCACAAAGGTGGGCGATATGGCAAAAAATGTCACGACATTGTCAAGATACACAATAATTATCATCATATTCAGCTGATTTTTTGGAGATCTGTGAGCTGGAATGTGTCAGAAAAACAAAATCATATCAAGAGAAGTACTGTACATTTCCTGAAGGAAACACAGAATAAATCAGCAGCTAAAATGGTTCCCACTTCTAAGCAGTTGCTAGGCTGTTGCTATATGATCAATATGATTTAACTGATTTTGCTAGGTGGTTGTTAAGTGGTTGCTAACCTGTTACTACATGGTTGCTAGGATGTTGCATTGTGGATGCTATGGTCTGTGGCTATGGTATCCTAGGTGGTTGTTATGGTGTTTCTAGGCAGTTACTAAGGTTTAAGGTGTTTGCTAGGTGATTGCTAAGTGGTTGATATATGGCTGTTGCCACATTGCTGTTAAGTTTTTGCTAATTGGTTGCTAGAAAGTGGTTGCTAATTGGTTGGTAAACTGTTGCTACATGGTTAGCATGGTATCCCAGGAGTTTACTAAGGTGTTGCTAAGCAGTTGCTAAGGTCTGTTGCTATGGTATCCCAAGTAGCTGTCGTGGTGTTGCTAAATGGTTGTTATGGTTGCTTGCTATGGTATCCCAGGTGATTGCTAGTCAGTTACTAAGGTGTAAGGTTCTTGCTAAGTGATTGCTAAGCTGCTGTTTTGTGGTTTGGTATGGTCTTTTGCTATGGTATCCCAAGTGGTTGCTAAGGTGTTGCTAAGTGGTTGCTATGGTCGCTTGCTATGGAATCCCAGGTGGTTGCTATGGTGTTGCTAGGTGCACACTAAGATGTAAGGCGTTTCCTAGGTGATTGCTACGTGATTGCTAAGCTAGGCTGTTGCTCTGTGGTAGCTGTTTCCAAATTGGTGACTAGACAGTTGCTAAGTGGTTGCTAGGATGTTGCTATGGTATAGAAGGTGGTTTCTATGGTCTTGCTAAATGGTTACTGAAGTGTAAAGTATTTGCTCAGTGATTGTTAGGATGTTGCTGGGAATGTTGTTAGGATGTTGCTTGTAACAACATAATACAAATCTCTTATTATATTGATTATTCTCATAATATACTCAGAAAAGCACACTGTAACAATATGTTATGAGAACAAATTTAATATATTCATATATTTAATCAACATATTGTAATTTTGCCCATTGCTATGAGATAGGAAGCAGAACAGTGAAGAACAGGCATAAACAAGACGAGTCCTTTCTGGTGCAATGTGTGTGTGGGTGAATTTGAAAGAGCACCAAAGAGCAAAGTAATTTTAGAAACTAACATCAAGTTAAAAGAAGCACACGGTCCCTTTGAATCCCTTTCCTCCATCAAAGTGTTGCATTTCCACTTTGCTAACAAAACGAGCAATTTACACCTATGCCTTCCCCTGAGAAGGTTCAGCTCAGCGGAGCACTGCTGATAATGACAACATGCTTGTTTAATCAACAAGCTGTGAGGTGCCTGGAGACGGACAGTTCTGCATAGTTCTGATATAGTGTGATAAATAACCAGGTGATAAATGATCAGAATTAATGACCATGTCATGTAATACTCACTTTCATTACTTTACCAGTCAAGCAATAGTGTATTAATGTCATAGAGATTAAATAAGCATTGACTTTGTGTGCTTAATCATAGCTTGTACTATTTCTTTAAGACCTCGTTCTGTCTCTCGCTTCATACTTCAGCAGCTTGCTACCTTTGCTCTGTCAAATTAAAGGATTATGAGCATATTTGAGATCACAATTAGACACACTTTGGGTTCTCAATGGGGCAAGCTGCCTAACCTCATTAGGTAGCTTCCACTTGAGAATCCATGTAAAAAACCAATTAGCCTGTGATTTTCCTCTGGCGTCAGTGTGACGGGAAACCACGCAGTATGTTAACAGCACATAACCAGTCTCTTGCCAAATGTATCAGCATCCTCCTAAAATGCATCTGCAAACCATGTTAGACTTAGTCTTATGCAAATGTTTGAACTGGCAAAATGACACTTTTTATTGATTTTCTAAGTGAAAATACAGAGCCAATTCAAAATAATTAGGATATAATATTAATTCTAATCTAAACAGTCAAATTTTATGTTGATTACACGTAAAATTACATTTTAAGCCTTTTTGTTTGAATGTTGATCAGTATGGCTTATAGCTCATGAAAATAATTTACCGGTACTCATAAAATTTTATAAATATATAAATGATAATAATCATAAAATAATATAAAATCATTAAATATTTCATTTTGTAAAATTATTAAATTTATTATTAAATAAAACTATTGGAATATTTCATTTTGAGGGGGTGGCACGGAGGCTTGGTAGTTTCAGCACTGAGGTCTTAGGTTCTGTCTCAGTGGAGCTTCCATATTCTACCTGTTTCTGCATGGGTGTACTCCAGGGTCTGCAATGTGTGTGTGAGCGCGCACACACACACACACACACACACACACACACACACACACACACACTAGGGGGCAGTGAGCTTACAAGTACATGTGCCTGAAGCAGTGGGCAGGTCCATCATCCATGGTACCCGGGGAGCAGTTGGGGGTTATGTGCCTTGCTCAAGAGCACTTCTGCTGTAACTAGAAGCTGAGTATGTGCTAGTCTGGTCCCTACAATGTTTAAATGAATAAAAACAAAGAGTGTCACGTCTGGATGTGCAACATTGCTCAGTGTGTGAAGGTCAAAGGTCAACTAAGCTTTAGAGATTTAGAATTTCCAACACACACACACACACACACACACACACACACACACACACACACACACACACACACACACACACACACACACACACCTAACTCTGTTACTACCTTAAGATATTCATCTGTCATAATCCCTTCTGACCTGTTAACCCTTGCACTCTTTCACCCTGACTCACCAGTCACAATGCAGCTTATTCTGTCTCCAACTGACCTTAATCTAGTTAGCAGATCTAGATAGCCTCGGGTGACACGTGAGGAGATGTGGTGTTGGTGCCACTGGTGGGGGTTGAAGGGGGTTTAAGGTTGAATAGGCTGGGTTAGGAGCTTGGGGGAGGAAACAAAGCATGTGAATGATCACACTGACCACTGTAGCATCCATCCACATGACTGGTTTCCATCACTTTTTCACTAAGCAGACAAAGCCAGTGATAAGTTACAGTTATAACAGTTGTAAGCTGTTGATAATAGCTTTAATGCTTCATTTTGAACTTAGTTTTGTAATTTTATATTTTATATTTCTATAAGCACAATTAGGGATTTACTTTTTATGCCACCAGTGTTTGTCAGTAAAGTTGCTTTGTTACTGACAGTGACCAGAGTGTTCATGAGGCCAGGATGTTAGATGATCACCACCCCACCTCATCGCAGAAATACTGGATGAAGCAGAGAACACAGCTCCACTGCTCCACATTTGAGTGTTAAGGGTTTTTATATATTTCTAGTCCACACCTGGCATTAGATATGGTGCCAACATGTTAAGGTTTAGTTCTGTTCTATTGGCAGTACTTCTCTACAGGGACTAGACAGGCTGTGTGTATGTCAGCAATGGGTGCAACTTAAAGTAGCTGAATGCCTTCATTAGAAGGGGTGTTCGCAAACATTTGGACATGTAGTGTATGTCTCTCAAAGGCTTAAAGGTTGCAAAAGGTCCTATTCTGTGGTAGCAAATCGCTGTCTTAGGCTGTAATTTGAGCCTCTCACTTTGTATCTGAACCTGTGACCTTGCAGTTTGCAGATTTGCTGGCAATGTGCCATTAGTTCACTTTGCTTTATATCAGCAGACTTGGCCATGATAAAGACTGCATCGTGACTAGAGTCTGTGATAATATAGCACAGTGGTTGAATGGCTATTTGATGTCAACATCAGTTATAGTTTTATTGAGTTACAAATTGTGCATTTAAATCCCTATAAAATCCACAGAATAGAGCAAAGGTAAAGCACACGGATGACTCAGGTTTGGTTCAAGGCAGCCTGTGGTGTGTAACAGACCCTTGCCGTGCGTATGCGACCTGCTCCGCAGTGGGAGAGAGGAGGGAGGCTCTGCCGGGCTGTTCTTTTGGCAGCATCCAGCGACAGTGAGGAGGAGAGGAGTATATTTATCCCTCCACACCACAGGCATGGAGCAGCGGGGAACGTCAGGTTCCAGAACACAGCCACGCTGGGCCTCTTCTGGACCCCGACACACACACATATGTGCAAGCCATGGGATATGCACACACTCGCACATTTGTTTTCATACCAAGTGAGAATATACACTCAGTGGCCACTTCATTAGGTACACATACCTTGTATCTACACTCATCAGCTCCACTGATCATACAGGTGAACTTTGTAGTTCTTCAATTACAGACTGTAGTCCACTGTTTCTCTGTACACTTCATCATCTTGTTCTTTATAAATCAGGACCTTCACAAAGCAGGGTGGTGGATCATTCTCAGCAGTGACACTAATGTGGTGGTGGTGTGTTAGGGAGTGTTGTGCTGCTATGAGACACAGCAGAGCTGCTCATGTTTTTAAACACATCAGTGTCACTTCGGGAGTGAAAATAGTGCACCGACCAGCCACCAATGAAGGACTAGAGGACAAACTGTGAAACAACAGATGAGCTGCTGTCTCTGGCTTTACATCTACAAGGTGGACCAACAAGGTCGGTGTGTCTAATAGAGTGAACAGTGAGATAACAGAGTCTGCTGTGTCTGATCCACTTGTACCAAAACACACTGACACACCACCACCACATCAGTGTCACTGTTGAGAATGATCCACCACCCAAGTAATAGCTGCTCTGTGGGGGTCCTGACCATTGAAAAACAGGGTGAACAAAGTATACAGAGAAACAGATGGACTACAATGCACCTGTATGCTCAGTGGAGCTAAAACGGACAATGAGTGTAGATACAAAGTATGTGTACCTAATGAATTGGCCAGTATCTTTATGCAAAATGGAAAACAAAATGCTTTCCTTAAAAGTTCAGCTGTAAAAACCCTTTTAGCTTTATAAAACTAAGCATGCAGCATTTGATCTGTTTTATCTACACAGTGAGGTCATTTTGTCCTGAAGCTGTACAAAAACAAACAAACAAACACACACACAAACAAACACGCACACACTCCCACGCATAGATGCAGTCGTCACACTCATACACCCATATGCAAGGCAGTGTACACACAGACAGTGCAAACACAGACATATGGGTTATGAAACCCAAGTTGGCATGCTGGGCAGACTCTCAGAGGCTGGGGTTACGACCATATTTGGACTTTTCCTGTTTCATGTCACATGATTACTCAGTGGTGGATCTTTATCACAACATGCTTCAATCAATTTCATGCTATTTATTACCTTAAGGCAGCAGGGAGGACAGAGGAAGTCAATGCTACAAAAGTATGTTTATAAAGAAAGTGTTTTAAGATTTAATTAATTAATTAAGGCAACTTTGATTAATTATAAAGTGCCTTTCATACATAATGGTCATTCAAAGTGTTTTACGGATTAAGAAATACAAAGATCAAGCAGTAGAATTACTGTAAAAGAGAAGAAATAAACAAGCAGAAAAAATGAACAGAGGTGGAAGAAATAATAAAAAACAGAAAACAATGCAGTATGAATGATTGTTACACTTATATAGCGCCTTTCTCAAACCCAAGGACGCTTTACAATCAACACACTCCATTTACACACACTCAATCACACACACCGGCGAGAAGCGGCAGCCAATTGCGCACAGCGTACTCTCAACCGGAAGCGACCGTCCACCTGGAGGACTGCATCGAGCACTAGGGGGATCACCCAGGACAGAGTGCCAACCATATCTGGGCAAACATACATACATACATACATACACAGACATACACATTCATACACACCAGGGTAATTTTTTTTTTAGAGTATCCAATTCGCCTGATCTCCATGTTTTTGGACTGTGGGAGGAAACCGGAGACCCCGGAGGAAACCGCAGACACGGGGAGAACATGGAAACTCCGCTCAGATGCGGACTCGAACCCAAGACCTCAGCGCTGAGAGGCGAACGTGCTAACCACTAAGCCACCGTGCCGCCCAGTAAAACATGACTGAAAGACCTCCGCATTTTACCCATCCGTGCAGTGAAACACGTGCACTAGCAGTGGGCAGCCTTATCCATGGTGCCCGGGGAGCAGTTGTGGGACAGGTGCCTTGCTCAAGACCCCTTCAGCTGTACCCTCTTGGTTCAGAGGTAGGCTTGGGCGGTATAACGGTATTTTGTTATACCGCAGTATTTAAATATGGTGACGGTATCTAAAAGTTATGACGGTATTAGTCATGTGAGGCAATGCGGCACATTTCAAAAAGAAGTCTGTTAAAACTGTGACTTAAACCTGCTTCACACGTCAGCAAAACCATGGGTGGCGCCAAAGATTTTCTTTTGCTGGTGCTATGGGGTAGCTTGACTTTTCAGGGAGGGTGCTCTATAATTTAGGCTTTCCCATTAATGTGCAAGTCAGTTTAATTTAATTAAGCATATGCCCTGCTTGTTACACATCACTGCTGTTTGTTAAATGTGCATGATGTGTTTTACAATGAATTATTAACAATTCAGTTTGACGAATTGATTAACCTTTAAGTAAAAAATATTATTATTATTATTATTAATTATTATTATTTATTTATTAATTATTATTATTATTATTTATTAATTATTATTATTAATTATTACTAATTATTAATTATTATTATTATTATTATTATTATTATTATTGTTGTTGTTGTTGTTATTGTTATTATTATTATTATTATTATTTAACATTATTACAATAACAGACATTACTGTCTATCTTTTGTTTTGGTTCTACAAAACATTGATCCTTTTTACAGTCATCCCTGTAGCGACTAGTGCTGCTGTTTTCTCCACCTCGCTGGAAGTTGCATATTTGGCTGTGAAGCTATTGCTGTTAGACAACTGCCACCTTAAGTGGTTATTAAATTGTCTGTTTTTGGTTTATTTCTTTGTTTATTGGCTATTTTTTTCTTGGTTTCATCGCCCAGAAGCCATTAATGTAATTTGCATATTTGCGGTTTTTTGGTAATATTAGATTATTGTTTTTCTACTGTTGTGTTAAGTTTTTCGTTTCTATCTTTTGAAATTCGTTAGATTATATTTTTGTTAATATTTTGGGTTTAGTTTAGTTTTTTTATTTTATATTTATTTTCTTTAATTGTGGTGGCAGCTAGCGAATAGCTTAATGCTAGCTTCTGTCATTTAGCATATGACAATTCTTACTGATCTTTTTAAGCTGCAGCTGAGCCTTTTAGTGTTTAGGTCAATAATTGAATTGTGAAATAAAATCAAGTCTTTTTGCAAATAAATTGATTGTCAAAGGAGTCTCTGTCCCAACAAACGAACCTGTTTTGCTTTTTTATTTTCAAGTCCTTATTTCCTGAGGTGAAACTCCTCAGATAGCGTAGTTGGTATATAAGTAAAGGGTGTTTCTTTAACCCCATTTTGGTGGGCATTAACCCCCCTTTTTACTAGGGCTTGGGGATTCGATGAGTATAGAGTAAGCCGCATCACAGGTGTGGGTCCCTTCCCTCCAATCCATTCTCTGGCCTTTCTTGGTCATGGTCACTGACTGCAAGCATTGTGTCAGACCTGATAACATCACCTGAAGCCCCAGGTTCACAATCACTCTCATTTTCTTTTGACTGAGTTTCTACTTGTGGACATTTCTGAAATAAAAAACGCTCCATTGTGATAATGCTAGTGCTTCATTGACGCTAAGTTACAAAAAAAATGTGCGCTGGTTAACGGGAAATGAACGTAAGGTCAAAAGTTAAATGTGTGCTGCACCCATTTGCTGAATTAGATCCCTTCCCTGGGTGTGGACACTACGCCGAATGAGATATGAGTAGCTTAGGGGTTCGGGATCATTTTTCCCCCCAATTACGGGTGGTTTTACCCCAATTTCTTTGTGGGAAATGAATATATGGT